>JAQFZA010000165.1:0-44925 GCA_034695115.1 Desoria olivacea
GTTAGTCAATTCCAAAGAAGGTTCTTGACGCCGTGCGGAAGTTTGAGGTCCTCCATCTTGACCGCGGAGGAACTCTACTGGGGACTTGTAAAGTGGAGCCTTGCAAATAATTTCATCAATACGGGGAGAGGTGAAGGGTTTTGAGGGTGTGTTGATACGAAAGGTAGCCTGGCGAGAAGAACCGGGTGCAGGAAGTAGTTCTGCTTGGGTTTTGTTGACTTCATTGAGAAGGCTAGCCAAATGGATGCCGAGGTTTTCATAATCTGTCCACGATGGAGTAACTGCGGTCTGGTACGATCTGTTTGTTCCTTCACCTTGACTTTGGTGTTGTTTATGCTGGCTGCTGACTGCAAGCGCGACCTGCTTGCCACTTCCGCTGTCGAGCATCGGATCAGATGTGTTGGCAGGGTAGGAGGATGGTTCCTTCAAAAGTCCAACCACAGCGGCCCTTACTTTCTTCAAACACTCAAAGAAAGATTCGTGTTCGTATTCAGATGCGAAACCAATTCCATATATTGTTCCGGAGGACTGGTCAGTCCAGTGCACGAACTTCTGAGACGTTTTGTGGAACTCGAGATCCGGGAAGACGGTTGAGTTTAAGATCACCGTTTGGCATTCAGCGTCCACAGAAATAATACGGTAGATCCCCCGAGTAGAATCATGTAGAATGGAGATCGGCACAGGTATTTCACCCATTGGTACCCACAGCTTTGTTTTGTCAGGGTCATAAACAAATACTTGAGCTTGAGCTAAGTATATTGGCTGGATTTGATCCAAATCGGTACCGTTATTGTCCATCCTTCCGGACATATCTATAAGATTGTGATGGTTTTATTATATTTAATTATGATTTATGATTTTCGATCACTTGATTCCACTTACCGTATGGGGCTTAGAACAAAATATGAAAACTCTTCCGCTGTTTTTCGCAAGTGTAGAATCGTCGGTGCTGCTCTTATTTAGCGTTATCAAATAATGGGTTAATTACGGGAACAAAACTAAAGAATTTACAAGAATTGTTATGAGCCAGTAATATAGAATTTATTTACTATTTTTCATGCAGGATCTATGACAACAGCAGGGTTTGTGATCAACTTCGTACCCAACATGGTCAACTGATTAACTGAAAGGCTGGAGTTTTCTCCACAACTATGAGTTTAGTAGTTTTGTCTTGTCGTTGATTACAATATTTTTTATACGTGGAGGAGATACATGTTGATGCCAAGCCAAACAAATTGTTATCATTAACAAGCGGTAAACAGCTATAAATTAATAAGCCCACCGCAGATGCAAGGCGAAGTCTTGTTATAAATCCGATTTTTACCCGGCTTTTCGACTCTAGCTGAAAATTTAAACATGTAGACGGCAACAATATTGTGATTTTCAATTTCACCATTAAATTACGGTTCGATTGGTGTATCATACTCAATTTTTTTCATTTTGTAGGTTTTGTAGTTAATTGTAGTATTGTATTCTAATCATATGCTGGAAATGTTGGTATTTAAATTAGGTACAACTAATTAATATTTGTCTACGACTATAGATACAACGTCTTTTTGCAGGTTTAACCCACAATTCAATATAATTGCAGCTTCAGTATAAAACCAGAACCTCAACCCTACAACCTCATCTGTTACGTCTTAAAAATGAGAATTTTCGACATTAATTCTCATCTTTTCACTACACGTGACCTGTCAACCTGTCATAATATCTGTTTAAGAAATAGCTCACTAGACAACTTTGTTCGCTTGGGTGAAATGTTTGGAATAAGCATAGCATCCAATCAAATCTCTGCTTCGAAAATGTGAATACGGTCGGTGATAAATGTCGTTACTTTCTTCTTCGTTGACGATAACGAAGAAAAACGCTTCCAAATTGTTGTTCAACCAACAACCGTACCCATTAGTGCCATATGAGCATGACACACATTCCAGTTTAAATTTAGACCAACCTGGTTGAACCGTCTGTAGTATTTACTCATTGTACTAAGGTACATTGATTAACTTCGGCTTCTACAATTCGTCATCTCCAGCAATATTAAGTACAAACAGCCTATCATATTTATCATATCATCCTCCTATAATTATATTATTCCCATACCTCCTCCAATGGCCTACTAACTCCGTATTCTCCACAAACTTATATCTCAACTAAAAACTTCTATTTTATTTAATCTTGTTTTTTTTCTCCGCTGCAAAAAGAAAAGTTGTTGTTTCAACTTCCCAACCACCAACAAAACATGGAAGACACTAAAGCCGGGTAATTTTTAACCTAAGCTTTTTTAATAAGAAATAGACTTGTACCACACCCCTCTTCTAACGTCCAGACATAACGAAAACTTTTCAGGCTCAATTGTAGAGCCCATGTCGACCCCAGAAAAAATTCTGAGGTGAGGATTTATTACTTAATACATAGGAAGAAGATTGTTGTGGATTAAAGTTGCATGGAATTTATGGGAATTCCGGGAAGCGACATCATCTCCTCCAGTTAATTAAAATATATATGAGCAGGCACACACACGGCCCACTACACTTTACTCGTAGAATGCTAGATGCAACTAGAAGAGATTTTCTTAAATTATGGCTCATCCATATCCTATGTAGCTTGAAGGAAATATAAATCAAATCATAAACTGAAAGCTGAAGTCCACCCGATCTTATGGTTTCGACGGGGTTATTTAAAGTAACCTAAAGTATGACTTGACACGTTGACTTCCTGCGAGAAACTGATATGGTGGATAGCCTCGTATCCCCAACTTGTAAGTTGTAAGCGTTTACAAAGAACGACCAAAAAACTCCATATCCGCTCAACAAGAGTCATATTATACAGTTTTCATGCTTTTTAACAATTTACAATTTAAAATTCACAATTTACAATACTTACGTAATTTAGCATGGCAATATTGCTTAATTAAAGTGACTTGTTCACCGACGACGTTGATGTATGCATGGTCAGTCCGAATGGTACTAAAAGGTACTAATTATAGGGATGCAGAAAATCCGAGAGTATAAGGACTCCGAGGAGGAGGTATTATATATATGTTCTAAATTTTTGTAAAACACCTGTGGATGACACGTCAGAAAACACACATCGACGGGACGTGTCTCCTTCAGGATTCTGCACGTCTATCAATGTGTGCTGTACGTGTTGAATGAATTTGGGAGACAACCTTCGCTCGTCGCACAAAGAAAATGTCACATACAAAATAATCATTAATTAATTATTCCGGGCCTAGCTGTATTGTATCATGAGCAAAACAAACCTGGCGTAAGGAGACAGACTTTTGTCAATTTGGCTGTCATTTAAATTGAGTCCTAATTGTATTCCATTTGAATACTATTTTATGTGATATGAGCCAATTCAGCACACAATTATAGAAATCGGGAAAGGGCGAACGGATAGGATATTGTAATGAGTATTCCTATCACTGCCTACAATTATGAAGAGATACCTTCAAAGTTCAAAAGACGCCAAAAGTAAAAGATACAAAACATGCCTTGAAATATAACATACGCTTGGATCCAAGACGCTCGTTCCCCGAAGACGTAGCTACATATCATAATAGAATGATGTTGTTCAAGAGGACCATAATGATGATGATGACCATTGATGACACAGGAGGCAAGAAGAGGATAATTTGCCGGAGATATCCATAGGATTCCAGAAATTCCAGGAGACTCCCGAGCACCAGAATCCTGGAATATGTTCCTACCTCTGGCCCTCCTTTCTTGCATCTATCTAATCAAATTTATAATTTAAGACGACAGGCTTCAAGTCTCGGAGTACTCAACTTCCACAATCTTGTCTGTCTTGCCCACCACAGGGTTCCAACAATCTTGTAAATACAGGCAACAGTACAATTGGCTCATATACCCAACCAAACTACAACCTAGAAAATATAGCGAAATACATAGATAGTAGTTCCGTCCGAATTCCAAATACCGGGAGGCTATTATATTTTCAACAGAATACATATGCGGAACAAAAGGGAATGGACAAGTCTTTCTCTGACACAAGGTCGACAGCAGAGACTACTGAGGTTCTGTCTTTAAGTAAAAACTTAATGAAAAGGACGGGTAAGACGACCTTCTTGATGAATTTGAAGGAAGTCTATGAAGTATGGAACTCATATATCTAATGGACATAGAACTCCTGGAAGAAAAGTGTTTTTGGTAGACAAGTCTCAAACTTAACAACAACGCTGCAATAATCCCCTAGTCCTTCATTATTACGAATCCATGCAAAAACTTCTGCAACTCGTCTAATCAGATCAGCTTGAATGGAGCTTAAGAAAACATCCTTAGGTAAAATCCAGCTTCCAGGAAGTTATTCCAAAAAAACGCAGTCAGTTATTGCTCATCCCACGTTCTTCGTCGTAGACCTGTTTGTATTCATTATTCATGAGAATCGATCAGAATCATCAAAGCTGGTTAAGAGGGATGTGGCCTGGGATGTCAAAATAAAATACATAATCGAAATCTTCCTGGAGAATAGCCTCTTAAATGTTCCTTATAGACTCTAACCTCGCTATTTCAGACCGCAGAACAGTTTAGAAGTGGAGGTACTTGAATTCTTCCTAGAGAAAACTCTTTTCTGTTTCCTATAATACACAATAGCTACAAAAGTGCTTTAATATGTATCTGTAACAGAATCCATACTTTTCGTGTAGGTGTAGGGCCTAAAAGTGCAGAAATCATTCCAAACTTTTTGATTAGCATAAATACGATAGATAGACTGGGAATTGTAAGAGCGTATTAATTTAGACATGTAGCCTAAGTGGATTACAGGAGTTGAGGAGCCTTTGCTTGCCCTGAAAATAGAATTATAATTTACACAGGAGGAGGAACATAGCAAGGAATTCTTAAGTAGTCCTCCACCAAATAATTAACTCCTGCTCAAGTATAACTTTATAGGAGTTTAATGTACTTAATTAAATGTAGTTAAGTTGCATAACAATGTCCACTCAGGCGTGAATCCTTGGAGGCTTCGTGCCTTTCAGTCTCTCTTTCTGATCCTCTTCAAAGAGTTTCAGGAACTCAGGTTCCAAGATGTGGGCTATTTAAGCAGATGTAGTTAGTAGGCTTAAGATTAGTAAGGTAAGAGAAATGTCTACAGCTCCAACCTGGGACTTCAATATTCGGCCTCCAGGGCTTTCACTGTATAACTGTCATAATTTACTATCTAATCGTAACGGTAGTAGGTGGCTGTGGTCTTTTAAGAGGCCCTCACTGGCTACGGAGGAGCTCTCTACGACCCTGTTCCGCCGATCTGGAGTTTCTGGAGCTCATTTAGTTGAGGTTATATGTGTAAAAACCTGTTGCTGTTACCCGTATACATCAGCCCTATTAGAAAACGGAGAGAAGGAGGAGAGGGGAAAAGGTTCGGAGCAAAAGTGTACGGAATCCTTGGAGAAAGCTCACTCACTGTCCCAGCTTCAAAGTAGCCACACACACACACAAGCGAATCTCAAGCCTCTTCTTCCGTCGTCTCAATCTCAAACTAAACTCCGTTAACAAAAGGACTTCCTGTTCCTTTCGATCGAAAAGTTCAGAAACTATTTTCTGACTTAAGCCAACTTCTATTGTAAATTGTAAACTCTGACATTTCTAACAAAGGAAGAAGAAGGGAAGAAGATGGAAGAAACTCCGAGTGGTGTTGTTATAACAAATCCTCAGGAGGAGTTGGAGCCTGGAACAGCTCCTGACGAGTCTACAATTACTTCTATGACTCTGACCATAGGTCAAGGAGGTCAGGGAGGTCAAGAAGTTCAAGGTCTGCAGACGACCTCTTCGTGTCTCATTTCCCCAACAGCCGAACCAACTAGCTCATCGGCTGGAAGGCCACTTTCACCATCTCAACTCAAGTCGGATAAGAGTCCGTTGGGCCGGATGATAAACCCACCTAAGCTTGAGAGGTGAGTGGAACCAATTCGTATAATTTATATATCCCTGTCAGCTTTAATGGTTTTGGTTAATTCAATCACGCCTATATGACTCACTTATGAAAAGTTCATTTTAAGTCTGCGTCTCTATAAGTGACTACACACCTGTCACATTTCACTCAAAGGTTGAGACAGGCTGAGAGGAACAGGGACGAAGGTTATCTGTTAGGAAACCAGTATGAATAATTTAATCCGAAAAGTCCTCTGAGGCACCTTAGAGTAAATGCCTCCATTAAAGGATTTCCTCTCGTAGTTTTAAGCCGCCGTCCGTCCTCTGTCCATTTTCTATATTTGTAATCTGTCGACACTAATCCTAATTAAATAAGTGACGTTTACAAAAAACCCGTCCGTCATCATCATCAACTCTTTAAAGATTCTAAGCTAAATTATTTGCGAAAACAAGATATCATTTGAAGTAGTGGACAGAAATTTAAAATAGGAGATTTCAAGTGGCGAATGCCAATTTAGTTATTCGGATTGCAGTACACGTTCAAATTTAGAACTCTCCATATGCTTCCATGATATCTGTTTCAAAAGTGCTCATCTGGTCTGAAATTGAATAACTTCCCAAACAACATCCACAGGTGCTACACAATCCTTTATGTGAAGAACAGGTTCTATCGAAAGGAATTGAGCAGGGAGGAGAATGATCGTTGGGTTGGAATTATTGCAAATTCCTTGAAGGAATTGTCTAAACAAATAAATATGATCAAATCCTATGAGGTTGAAGACACATTTCTATCCGAGTCCGTTTGTCCTCCTGACAAGCATTTCGACCATACGGCCATATATTATAATATGTAGATAAGAGACAGATTTCTTAGTTCGCATAGACTTTTTTTACCCTAGGACATCTCAAATATCTCAATGTCTCAAACGCCCCAGGACAGAAATATGTTAATTTTTTCGCCAACTCCTGAAACACTTTGCCAGAGTATCACAAGAGAAATTCATGAGGTTCAATGTCCATGAAATCGCTTTCGTTCGTTCCCCATAAATATATAAATAAATATTTTAAATATCCCCTTGCTGGAAACGGAGTTTAAATCCAATTGGATTGGAAAGCATAAAGCCTTTTTAAACTTTTTCATAAACTCCCAACTCTAAAAGAGTATATCATTATATACAAGCTTACAAATACGTGATTCAAGTGTCAAGAGGAAATATCTCATTGTAAAACTGGAAAAGACATATAAACCCTTTTATTCACACATTTACTTATTTGCAGATAATGCCCCGACTGTGTGAAGGAATCACTGCAAAAGCTTATTTTCCATCCGATATCTCATATCATCTCACGTCATACACATAACATCTCATTCAAATCACTATAAATCCATTCACAACAACAGGAGCCCTAAAGCGTATGAACTTTTAGCGTCTCCCTCTGAACGCCTATCCCTGCAGCAGTACATAGTTATAGTTAAGCTGGAACAGCAAGCAAGGAAACGCTTGTACGAAATCTTTTACCTTCTCCAGTCCTCAGAGAGTCCTGAAAGTCTTGATCCTTCATTGTAATTGTCTGTAGTGAGAGTGGAGTTGTGTTGCAACATAATATACTTGTGGTCCTTGTGGCATATATATGTATATTTAGCAATATGTAATGTAATACTCTCTTTAGCAAAGACGCAGGGTGGAAGGACAGGCAGTCGAGACTGGAGAGTCGACGGTGGCAGTATGTTATGTCTCTGTGTAATAAGTACTCTACATTGCAACATGGGCACATCCATAATTTATCGTTAGGACATATAGACTTCCACACTGCCACATAGGATTGTAAATAACATAAAGGGTAGAAGGGATAGACTATAGTGACAGCAGAGATGGTTTGGGGATTCTGGTTCGAAATGTTCCATCCGTACATACAGAGCCCTACTTGCCTGCACATACATCAGCTCATCCTTTCTCTACTTTCTCTCTGCCTCTCGCTTTCTACTAGGAGGAAGGAAAGACGTAGACATCCAACGATCCAATCCACCCCTGTATATACGTGTGTATGTAGGTACAGCCTATATCTACTAGAGAGTAGACTCAGAATATTCATAATCTCAAATTCTCAAGTAGAAAATAAATCCCTCTTCCAGCGTTCCAACTTCACCAGGTCTGTCCATATATATCCGGCTGGAGAAAAATTGAAATGGGAAGACTGACGCTGACAAGACTTAATATGACACTGGAAGATTGTGACATGACATGACACAGGCTTAAATGAATATTCACAGCCTCCAACATACACAAAGTCCCTCACAAAGCTCAACCTCAACTCGAGGCCTTGAAGCCTTTAAAATGTTGCAAAGTTCAAAGTTCAACAGGCAGAGGTTTGAATCCTGTTGCAAAGGGGGAGGAAAAGGGGACTTGAGGAATGTATGGACGATCCCTGACCTCATACATGAGTACATGTAAATATAAATGTAGGTACGTAGGGAGATACAGAAGAGACGGTCTTAAATGTAGAAGCTTTTTTTAGATAAAAATATGAACGGTTTTTTCTCTTTCCCCTCTGTTTGTCTTTACGTGCCGATGTTGGTCTGTGGATTTAACTTGTACAACCTTCAACGTTTCAACTTCAAACATCCGACAAGATCGGATCCACCATCCACAAGGTAACTATGCCATGCAATGAGGATATATAGGACAGCTATAGCGTTCCACTGAACTTTACCAACAACACCGACACCACGTACACGTCCATAGGCTACATTGTACAGGCGTACATTTCCCAGACTGGACTAGAGGCAATTTACATTTTCGGTCTGAACTGAAGGAAAGCAACCACTATGCTTTCCCTTTGTGGGGGAAAGTCCGTGGGTTTTGTGGGCGACCGGGATGAGCCGTTTCTTCATGGAAAGGAAATCCTGGAGCATTAATAGTCTTGTTTAGACAGAATTACAGAAAAATATATCCAGGAGGATGGTGGATTTAGAGCGAGGGGAGGATGATGCATTAGAATATTAGAAATATTACTTTACCTCCGTGCTTTCTGTAGATACACGAGGGATAACAAGTATTTCGCCAGTCTTTGTTTGTTCGGTGGAACATTTTGCATACATCTTTTCATAAACATATCATCCCGTAGTAGTCTCAACCCAGCCTCTCTATAGGAATCAGCTATGCGCATTACCTTGAACTTTAAGAAATGCTTTCACCTAGCCTAGCATTAGAATTTGGAATGCATCCAACTTAAAGGGCTGTTCATGATTCCTTACATTCTGTGGTTTCGGAGCCCTCAATAAAGGTGATTTGTCCTTCACAGGGCTCCTAGTTAATGTCGGGACATTGGTGTCTGGTCTTAATACTATTTTCGGTGTCGGTTTCGATGTTTTAGCATATCTGTAGGCAAATTATTCTAGTCGTCTATTGCCGATTGGGTGGAGAGTCATATAGAACCTTGTGCTTAATTGTTGGTCTTGGGAACGTGTGTGTTTGGATGACAAGAATCAGTGTCATAACGAAGGGAGAAAACGGATGAAGTAATTTTGGGATATTATGATGTAAGAAGTTGTTCCTCTAGGATTGCACACACTGGAACGAACAGGTTGCAACTTTTACACACATGACAAACATTAACGGGTTATTTTCATGTCTGCATGGATAATCAGTAGAATTGTAATTAAGAGCCTGATGTAACTATTTCCTAAGGCTTTATAGTTACTGGAGAATGATGAAGACTAGCTCCAACGTAATATAAATGTGTTTACCGTATTCCCCTCAGAATTTAAAAGACTACACATTTTCTTTTAAATTCCTTAAAAACATGTCAATTCTTCCAGTTTGATCATTTTGGAAATTTTAAAATGATTCAGGCAATATCAGAATTGTTGTGATCCAACAGTTGAGAGGGCATCAAATTTGCTAAGACATATTTATAACGAGATCGAGGCGCTATTTGCTAGTTTTCTAGTCCTTCATCTCATCACATCTCATCTTATCGATCCTTGGTGGAAGTTGTGTGCTATGAGGATTGAGGAGATTAAATTATAGGATGCTGTAACGTTGTGAAGGACGCTGTTGAGTTGGTTGTTGCTAGTTGCACGTTCTATGAAATAATCCCGAATCAACTTAAAGGACACCCTGCTTGGAAAAGACTGACATACGACATGAGTTTTCTATTGAATTCATTCTAACAACATCCGATATTGTTCCTCGACTTGTTCATGACTCTTATTCACTTTTACCTACAAACATTTCGGCTATAAATCTCACAACACAAACCCACACACTTGCTCTGTTACTTGACTGGACTACAAGTCTCTCAAAACGCCTCGAATTACCATATAATATATTCCTGGAATCAAGTACCTATAAATGGCAAATACTAGTCGCACAAAGCTTGCAGGCGACACGTTTACATGTAAATAAATAAGTTGTCTTCCGATCTTTATACTCCAACGACACGTGGAGGGTTTGATTCCCATCGATTCAACCATGTCCATTCGGAAGTCGAAGTCCATAGCTTACTTCCAAACGTCTAATTTCTAATTAAGGTTTTTTTTCTTTGAAATTGTACATTGATGTACCTACAGGATACACTTGTACAAATAGAGACACTTGGGCACAAAAGTTTTGCTTCATCGTACATAGTTGGGAAAAGTCCCGGTGTCATTACGAAAAAAGTCAAGACAAGATCCAGGTTAGATGTTGTAGGTCTCAAAGTGTGTACACCTCATATCGATATTCTGCTGGTATGCTCATTATTATTATGATTTATGATATACAACTATTACGGCTGCATCTAATTTGGAGTTTAAAAATAGATCGTCTTTTAGGCAAACATGCACTTCATCATATGTATATTTGGTTAATAACAAGTTACTATCAACCTTACCGCCTGACTTTTTTTTCACAACTTCAATATTGCACAACTCAGGAAGGATGCTTTATTATTTTAATCATCTCGTCTGAGTTTATCACGCGCTAATTGTATACAAATACATACAAATATTTACAAGAGAAAAGTCTCCTTCTAAAAGTTCTCAGCTCCAGGAAACGGTTACTTCCTACCATACACCATAGCTCCTTCAAACTGACAACTGCCTAAAGTTGAGTGCCTTGTAGAGAGCTATGGACGGTAGATTTGGTTTCGTCGGAGGTACGGTTATTTTGCGTTCAGAAATCGAAAGGAAGAAAGGAAGGAGAACATCATGAATCTAAAAGAGACTTGTTGGTTCGTCCATTCTTTCTCCACTTTCTCCTTCTGTCTTGATGGTGTTGGGAGGTTCTGTGATGGTCGTTTAGTTAGGCAGTGGCAGAAGCACTTATATTATATCGATGTGTTCTGTACAAAAGTGTGTTGGGGGAAATGAAGGCAAAAATCGATTCCCCACAAGTTTTGAGGATCCATTCAATCTATTCTTTTTGTATTTCATGTCAACTACATATCCTGAGGACAGATCAGACTCAACACTTGAGACTCAACTGAACTTTAGAGACCAAGCCTGTCGTTCAACACGTATAAATGGTATATATGTATATACATAGAATAAAATAATATCCCATCCTAGGAATCCCAGGGATGAACCATGTTAAGATCCTAACTACCAAACTAGCCATCTTCACAGATACAGATGGAGGCAGGTCTCGACCGGGGGGAGCCAACATGTGATGAAGGGCTTTCGTCCATCCAACCTTTTCCTATAATCCGATTTTGAAAAGGATTTAGTTGCTGTTCTTAGTTTCTCCTTACATTCGCTCACACTTTGGTCAAAATGTTATAAGACTTTTGATATGGTTGGTTACACTAGACCCTGGAAACGTTGGGCAAAGCATTCTGCCTTCTCTCCTCAAGGTTTAAGATTAAATTATAAAGTCCGTAAATAGTATGGCTACAAGTATAGAACTACACAGGCCATACGACCATATACAAACAGTTGTTCCTTAATCTTACGGGTCTTAGAATACAATACATTTAGGAGGGGAATGTTTTCATAATTGACAGCATACATTCATGGTTCATTGACTTTGTAATCCTCGGTTTATTGTATGTATACGGTATGCTTGAAGACAGAGAAATCAACCTCCGTCATCCCTATGACACCAGCCATGCTAGGGAAAGCAGAGCCAGAGGGAAATAGTTAAGCATATTTCCATAAGATCAATCTCAACTAAATCCTCGGGAAGCTTTAAAGCTATTTCTGGGCCTGAGTGCTTCATCTAATATTTTTCCACGTTTTATCAGGGCAAGCCAACCTTATATACTATTGTTATATATAAAGTGCATTTATGCATAGGCTACGGTACAGGGGGACGTATCGTATCCCCTATGGAATTGGAAATTCGTCTATCTCACCAATGCGTTAACCATAACATGGGCTTCCTATCTTCTAATGTTATTGGCCCGGCTGTCCTCTCCACCCACGATCCTTAACAAATGACTGTATTGTTGTTTTTAAAATCCATAAAAATATCGAAGGTAGTTTATCATAGCGGCTGGGATTTTTTTAAGGTATACTCCTTAAAATTGATTGAGTTTTAAGAATTCGGGCAGGGTCATTTTGTAAACTTGAAAAAATCAAAATCAATTTTTGATCTGAAATATTAAATGATCCCATCGTTTCTGAATTAAATGGGATTATGAGAAATACCTTTTTAGAGGTTTTGCCAACTTGCAGTTTAATATATCAACTTCAGCGTAATGCACCAAATGTTAAATTATCGTGTTAATAAAATAAAATAAAGTTTATGAAATAAAAGTTGTAGTCCTTTGTGCCGTGAAAGTAATGGAACCGATCGTCATTTTAATTCGATGGCAACTCTTTAGTTAGCTGGATTTTTTTGGATGGAAGTTCTACTTTTTATGAAGTAGTTATGATGAAACAAAGTTACATCAAAAATAAAGGCTTAACTTACAAGGTAAATGAAAAATGAGCTGAGAGGATTTATAATGGCTTTGATTTTGGATTTTTAAAAAAAACTTTAAAGTCTGTGCAATATTTATTTGCAATATTTCACTTCATCCGCACTTTAGGCTCGGTTGAGTCTTGAAAACGTCAAGATCGTGATTGAAAATGTTTTCACTGTTTTTAGATATGCTTGTAAATAATTTAGTAATTTTGCCAATTGGATTTGATGTATTTTAGGTAGGTAAGAGTAAATATTGTTCCCAGCGTCTAGCATGGTCTTTTAAAGATGATATAGATTGTTGAGTGAAGTGGTGTGCCTTAATTAATTGCAACGACCTTCTGAAAAGGGAAGGGCCTAGATAAGTATTCGAAATGTCAATTAACGTGTTTCTGTTGGGGAAAATAGGATTTCTGCCTATTTCAGTATGCAGGGACTGGAAATATTTAATTTTATTAACATACTAAGAAAAAACCTTGTTGATTAATTCATTAGACCGATGAAGAATTAGAAAAAAGTAAACAATGATCATTTAAATTCAAAACTTTATTCAAAGGATTGCACACCTGGCTCACAAACTCTTAAAATGTTCTTGTAATTATTATGGAAATGAACTATGACTAAATACACGTCAAACCGTTGTTAAAAATTCAGCCACAAACAACAAATGAGTCCAGAACACTTTAAAACGCATTCAACTAATTGTAGGGGGTATAGGTTTTTAGAATTAGGAACTCCAGATCTGAGATTTGTAACAAAACTAACCAATTAAAAATACAAGTTCCTAGTTCGGACCTTTGATTAAGACTTAGGACTCATCTTTAGTAGGCATTCCATACAACTTAAAGTCCTCACAAAGACTAGGAAGTTAAACATAGTTCAATTTCAAACGGTTGCATCCTACTTACTAATTCAAATTAACTTTAGACAAGTATAATGCCCCGCCCAACTCATGACATCATTGAAAGAGGACTTCAAGGAAAGATCTAACGTCTTAAATCTTAGTTCCTGTTAATGTTGTTAACTCTCAGGCAGAAGTCCTTGATCTAAGAATACTGCTTGGCCCTCAAGCGATCTCACTCTCATTTAATCGAATTCTTCTCGCAACTATCTCATGTGTCCCGGACTTACCAAAACTCAGCCTTTGACTAAATATAAATTAAATCCTCTTTCATCAAACACCATGTACATCAACCGTTGCAACTTCCAGCCCGTCATGGTGAACATTCTCATCATCAAAGGAATACGGCTAGACTTTGATGCTAATTCAGAATTTACGAATCGTCCCAAGAGTCCTTACACCCGACACCTACTTTTTCCCAGCCAGACGGAAAAGTCTCCTTATTATTAGCAGAATAACATATACATAAATACATACATTCACAACGCTCTGGAAGGTGTATGCTACACTTACATCCGTAAGGAAGTCCTCTGTGGAAATAAATACGTATAAACACATACATTAACAATAGACTCACAGGACTCTTTGGAAGAAGTCAACTATCCAAGGACAAGGATCATAAAAGTCGAATGTGGATTTCGTACAGGAAGAAAGAGTCAGAATAAGAATAGGGATAACTGAGAACGGAGGAAATTGCTTCTCTGTGAGTAAACACGGAGTTTAAACGGATGGTTGAATCCGTAGGAAATTATCAGTAAAATATTATTACGTCCTCTCCTGTAGTGTGTACTTACCATCCTTTAATATCCTTTCATGAGTCCGCAAACGACAACGATATACGAGAGAGAATCCACACTCCTGGAAAAGTAAGCGTAGCTCGGAAGTCAGAGGATGTAAAAAGTTCTTGGCGGAACGACAAGGAATGAGATTGTATTTTGTATTTTTTCGAAGCGAAATCCCTCAATTCAATTTTAAATTTGAAAACTTTTTTTGCAATTGGTTATTTGGAAATATGAGCATGCAAATCTGAAGTCTCTTTTCCTTGGCATACTTGACCAAGAAGCCAAAGCTGAGAAGACCTAGTACTTCAATAAATTACTGAGCCATGGGTCCAGAGACCATAATGGACCATAACATCCGTTTGCCTAAAATTCAATCAAGTTTTTCATACCTATCCAAAACCCTTTCAGAAGGAAATAAATTCTTTAAAAACAGGTTGTTGGGTTTAGTTATATGTAAACGTACACAATAGTATTTTTTAGTTATTCAAAATATTTTGTTATTTCTTCGTCTGTTTAATTGATAACGAGAATTGAATCTGAATTTTCGGGATTTCTGATATTACCAAAATCCTTTTAGTTAGCATTAGGTTGTTTAAAGGCAGAGCATTAAAGGCAGAATCGAGGAGCAATTCAGTCAATATTGAGAGGGACTGATGTCTATAAATTGGACCTAAGCGGTGAAAGTAGTGAAAGGGATTCAGTTACTTGTACATAATTGATTGACGGTTTTGACTTCGTTGTTTATGAACAACCCTCTAAAAATTTAGACTATAGACTTCTGGAGACGTTCTGAAATTGTAGGTAGTTCTGCCTGATTTTATATTAAGCCAGTATATCTGTTGAAATCAGATTTATCGGTCAAATTTGAAGAAAGGCGAAAGAGAAAGCCACGTGGTGAATATTAGTAGGACTGTCGCCTGTAGTAATATAAATGTACGGAGTAATGCATCCCCAAACTTCCTGTGTAATCATTAGCTAATGCCTTTTATGCGAGAATTTCGGAGGCTTAGTAGATTAAGGAATAATCACTGTTTGAACTTCTCTCATGCGTGGCGAAATTGCTAATGGAGACGTCCATTCTGCACGTACAGTATAACACAATCCGAACGACATTGCACAAATCCATGAGTAACGGCGAGGTCAACACTTTCCGAAGCAATCAATTCGTCTGAAACCATCCTGTAGCTAACGTGTACCGGCTGATCGTGTGATCGCGTCCGTGTACAGACTTTAAGGGCTGTGTCGGCCCAATCGATATTGCCCCTTGTGTAATGGGTTTAATTGGGTTTCACCACAATGTCTTAAATATTAGTTTTTTGGCAGTTCAAAACTTTTGGATGATTATGCTTCCTTTGAGAAGGTATGAATTTGCATTTGTTTTCGACGCCGAACCCCAGGAGAATTTAATGGGCTTCTTCTTCAGGTTTTTGAAGTCATGTTCTACTCGGATTATCATTATTTTATCCATGTTAGTTGGGGACGACAAAATGAATAGGTTGCTTTAAACAATTTGATGCTTTTATGGGCCATAAAATAAAAGCGCTGGTAAACTTGTAACACGGTGAGAGATTCTGATCGGTATGAATTCTGGTGATACAACATTATGGCTTAAATATGGAATTTGCAAGGCAGATTTTGCATGTTTTTGTTTCCAAACCATGTTGCCTCAAGATAAATTTGTAAGTTCTGTAGGGTATTGTAATTGAGGTCCATGACCCATCCTAAAAGAAATCTGAAGCATATCAAGTTTGGAGGTAGTGCTGGCTGTAGCTCAAGAGTGTGACGTTTAAATGTTGTCCAAGTAGGACGATAACTTATTCTATACTAAAGATACTCCACATCTTCTGAAATTCTTCCTGCTAAAGTGAACATTAAAATTGATGTAAAACAAGTACTTGGA
The DNA here is from genome assembly GCA_034695115.1 of Desoria olivacea. Taxonomy (NCBI): domain Eukaryota; kingdom Metazoa; phylum Arthropoda; class Collembola; order Entomobryomorpha; family Isotomidae; genus Desoria; species Desoria olivacea. The sequence goes on from JAQFZA010000165.1 coordinate 16,362, forward strand.
AATCGCACAAAAGTGAAATCCAGGCTTCTGGAGTTGGCAATGGGTGGTTGGTATCCCCAACTGCCAAACAGAATTATGCTTCAGGGTTGGAAATAGCCCAGAGGCCTTCATTAAACTAATTTGGACTATCTCTTCTTGAAGGATGCAGAAGAAGACTCCGAAAGCGCATTGAATGTTTTAGATCCAATAGCCTCCAAGTGGCAGGCCACCCACTACCACCACCACCACCGTAGCCACGACCAAGGCAAACCACGAAACTGCAATCTACAACACAAGGGCTTTGAGAAGCAGAGAAAGTTTTGTGGCTGAAATTATAAATTATTTGCACAACTTTCTTCCCCAGGGTTCTTACATGAATTATGAATGACTTTTGGACACAGCCCTACTCCTTCATAATAGAAGACAAAAGTTTCCTTTGGATGTATGAGCCTTATTGGATTCTAAATGGATTGAGTGTCTCGATCAGTTCGATGGGTTTGGTGGTTGGACATTCTAAATGCTAAAGTATCTGGTCGGATGATTAGTTTAGACTTTGAGACGCCTGCTATTTCAGCATAGTCAGTATGCATAGTAAGATGTTGGTATAGGTCATGAAAGTCTCATGAGGTCACATCCTGTTCCCCCATCTCCGAAGCAGAAATTATTTCATCCGAAATTCTATTCAAAATTCTGAACCTATTCTCTTGGAAAAGTTTTTGACCTCGTAATAATAATAACCGTAAAGGTGGAAGGGTTTTATGGCTTCCGACTCTTATTATTAAAATATTTATGACACTCCGAGAGAGAAAATAGTAATTTTCCAATTGCCTTTGCCAACCTGCCTTTCTCTAGGGTCTTGTAAGTCTCGGTAATCTTTAAAAACCCTCTTGAAGATGAACTTTACTACCTTCGCATACTGGAGGAACGGTTCAATTATAACACCAGACGCTTCAATTCCTTCCCATGTTTTGCCTATTCGGTTTAGATAAAACAAGTTGTTATAACTTTACCAGACGACCAGACAATATCTACATATATTATTATTACTTATTTATATACAATACACATACTAATTAAGTGCTACGTAAATAGTATGCCTTAAGGGGATAAAAAATACTGTGGTACAAAACTGAGCAAAAGTAATTTATTGTGATAAGCTCACAAGAACTTTGGATCCGACAACCAACTGAATATTCTATTAATCATTTTATAATGCATTATTATTCAATCTTTTAAATTTTAGGAAGCACAGCAGTGGGGACTTGCACTCGAGACTCAAAACAAGGAAGATGCTCGGCGTTGGCGAGACTGACAATGGAGATATTCATCGGTCAAAGGTGACGACCAGGCTTAAATGTCTCCAAACCTAAAGGCTTGTATAAACCAGACTTCTTTGGCTTTCTGTTCACACAATCTATGGTTAATGTACACACGTCTCTAGACTTAAAGGTCAATCGATTGAGTTACTTATAATACATACGAAAGGAAAACGGCTCCAGGCTTTACGAACAAACAGATCCTCTCAAACCTAGACAAAATATATATTTGTATTATCCTGATCCTGACATAACCTAAACCTCGATCAAACAGGGACCATCCCGTTACTTAAGCCTGTACTTATACTTCCACAGATCTCTCAAGTTTTGGGCCACAATGAGCACCTATACTTGAAACTGCCCAAAGGCTATTGGAACTGGCAAGCGTTTCTTGCAGCGTTGCTAGGATTCCAAGCCGGATTCGTTCTCATCTTCCCTCACAGAGCATCACAATTTGGGCTTGTAGGAGTCGGGGCTGCTACGAATCCTGTTCCATCTCAATACTACGCTGTCACCATGCTCGGTATGTTGTATGTGATATGTTGTACTGTATTACAGTATTACCAAAGTATGTATGATATTCCCTAAACAAAAACCGAAGCTCGCAATTAAAATAATTACACTCCAAAGAGTGTAACTAAGCTCGGATTGATAACGGTTGATAACTTAGAAGTTTGATGTTGCAAAGCCATGGCAGATTGTGTCGATATTCAAGGTTAAGGATCCCCTTATAGCCTTCTAATGAGGAATATAAGAGCAGGCAGAGTCAGCTATGGCTAATTGGCGTTGTTTAATACCGTTAGTATGACAAAGCAAAATTAATTTGGGGCTACAATTTTTGTACCATTTTGGCTCCTCTATCATCCCAGAAAGACTTTTGTATGACAACTCAATCAAACTGACCTTCTTCCTTCGACATTCAGGACAGGGTCTCTTCTCGACCAGAATTGTCCATTGGAAGATACCATTTATAAAAGAATATGAAAACCTCGACATTCTCTGAGTGGGTTGGGCTCACAAGGCCTAACTTCCGATGACCTCAATTATCCCACCATAGAATTGGCCTGGACATCTCAGTTCGTAGTCACCCTGGACACCAGTTGACATTGAGAAGATTGAGAAGTACTGAAGCATGTGTAATTATATTTATTGAGGAAGCTCTGATTTATAAAAACAATGTCAGGACGATAATTGAGTCTACGGCTTATAGAGGAATCGGAGAGACGGGGAAAGCTCCTCTCTTATCTCACTTATCACTTCTGTCGCCTTTCCAAAAGTCCTTCCTTCCACTTCTATCATGTCCTCTCTGTCACTCTTCGTACTGATTAGAAATAACAGTCAGAGGCCTGTCAGAGTCGTAACCACTACCATGGTTGAATTGGAGTCAATGGGTTTAGTTCAGGATTCAGGGTCATTTTGCAAAACCCGTTTCATTCTGTCGGTTCAATTTTGCCAAATCGGGGATAAGGCTAAATGCAGTTCTTAAAAATACGTTGAAAAAATTGCATTGCCTGTTAAAAAAAACTTTTAGAACTAGGAGATCGAAAGCTTGTGAGATTTTATTTTCGCCGAGATAATGAATATTCCTTTGAGACAGGAGTGTTGCGAAAACAAAATCCAATTTCATCTCTCCGACGGTTAGAAAATTGGTTCAAAAGCAAGCTTACGCCAGCAACGGATACAATTACTTCAGAAATGACAAACATCGAAGGGAGTTATTACTTTTAGTACGGAATCAAGTTTGCAAAAAACAGCCATCCCGTTCTTCAACGATTGTTCACCTACTAAATGAGCATGATAGCAAATTCCATGTAATTTTAGCAAGCTTGTATTTTCGCATAAACTTATCGTTTGATTTGATTTGATGAAACATCTTACACAAGATACCACCTCCGTTGAAGATTAATTCGAGGACTTAAACTACTAGAAACTCTTTGTAGTCCGTATAGAGTTTTTTTTATAGGACTTTAGGATATCCTCTGCACAGGCCTAAATGCGGATGCAACCTAGTTAACTTGCCTTCCTTCTTCAGATACTTGTTAAACTTTCAGGTAGAAACTATAATCAGGAGCCCAGCTAAGAAATGGGTTCCCTCAGGACCAGCTTGACAATGCTCATTGGGGGAATGTATTGTCAAAAAGATTAAGTAAATATTTATGATACTTCTTGCTATAAGAAAGTTTGGGTTTCATAAGACCAATTTGGTTTTAGCCATGTCATGGCTCTCCAAGCAAGGATCTAAAAAACGGAATTCATTGCAGGGCCAAAACATATTATTGTGTGGACTTAAATTAGATCCTGACATTTGTTGCTATGCAATTCTCTGAACTTTTAGCTCGCTTATTAACATTAAAGTAAAACAAGGCAGAAATCAAACATAATTGCAAAATGCTGTTCGTTATAACTGTTTTGAGTTTACAACATGCTGCTTTTCTCGAATTACATATTTTTGTGGGTTTTATTGCTCGATTTTTTTATTCTAATTTATCCAACATGACGATATACCTTGCTGTTGCAGTTTTGGTTAAGTGTAAGTATGTATTTTCCTGGCATCGTCAATTCTACGCAAATTTATTTCAGTGGGAGTTTATGCTTATGTAATGGGTTCTGAAATTACATTCAAATTACACAACCATCAACAGTTGCTCCATGGCATTATTAATTGTTCTAGGAAGACCTTTTACTCATAGTTTGACAATACCAGAAAGAACATTAGGAGATGTCTGAGTATGAATTTCATTTACAAAACACTTCCAATCTCAATTATTATTATGAACTTTATTCTCAAATTAATTTCGGCACCATTCCTTGAAGAATAGAACTATTCTTGGGAATTGTGAAATTACATTTCCCATGAACTTCCCATGTTCTTTTTCACCTTCCCGAATTCGGAGTTAACCTTCTCAAAGGAAGCCCAAGACGCGTAGGTAGGTAGGTAGGTACTTATCGTTAATACAAAGCGAGTAGAGGGACTACGACGGGAGAAATTAAATTAGGAAGAAATGTCTCCAGATTCCGTTCCCTGTATTTCTTCTCGTCCACATCCCCCTCAAACCTTCCATCTCAAACAATACAAACATCTTGGTGCACTTGGACTCAAGAGTTTCTTTATATCCCACTTTTCTCAGAGCCAATCGAGTGGCATTAACAGCAATAATATAGGAGCAGCAAATCCCATGGAATTTAATATCTTGTCTAAAAAGTGGCATGCTACCTTTGAGAATGGAGAGACACTTTAAATGAAATTTGAAATCATATCCAAATCCACTTGAGTCTATTTTAATAAAATTTAAACAGGAACTTTTCTAATGATTAAAAAACATGCCATTCGAAAAGCTGCGGGGACGAAGAATATAGCCTGCACTTCCACCCTGAGCAAGCCTTGACACTCAATATGAAACATTAAGTCTCTGGAGTTCAGTGATTTCGTCGAGTAGGGCTATGGTATACGATAAGGTTGTAATAGGACTATGGGAGGCAATTTGATAAAAGTGAAAGTGGCAAGACAGCAGGCAGGCGTCGCAATCATCATTTACGTCCTCTTTGTCCTTTCCCTTCACTTTGTTCCTATCATTAAGCCCTGTTTCATGAAGACAATGTCATTTCATGGATGAAGAATAAAAACCTACAACTTGTTCAGATTTTTATGATCCTCCGTATATATCCCTTGTTGTCAACGGCCTTTGTAAATACGGGAGTGGGAGGTACATACTGGCTAAGGATTGTTCATAAACTCGGTCTTTGGTCAGGTTCTGATTTCCTTTTGCTCGGAAGCCAAAGCCTTTGTTTTAAGAAGAGCTACTTATTCGCTTTTGCACTTTTACTCAAGTTGTTGGTTTATTAGTTGATATTTACTAAATTTATTTTTTGATCTCTGCAGCAGGAGTAGATTTGACGATGTATTGAAAATAAATGATTTAATTTTTATATGAAAGTGTCACCCCAATAAAATGTTTCCGAACCAAATCCGCTAGTTCCTTGAGATTGTGATCATCTATATGATCAACTTTCTCTTTATCACGTACCTAATATACCGAGTAACTGACAAATGTAATGTGATCTGCTTACAAGAAGTAAATAATAATAAAAAGAAGAAGAAGATATAGTCCGTTTCTATTTAATTTGTATCAAACTTCGTTGTGGTACCAGGTTCCAAGATTCCATGGGATGTTGTGATGATTTTGGTTCACGAAGTACAATTTCTGAGTATTAGAGTACAGATACAATACAATAACCCTGTAAACTGACACTTACCTTGCATGCTACTCCACAGCCTCGTCCGTCAAGTCATCCCACGCAACTAATTGTCCAGACCAAAGAACTACGAAGAGGTAAAAGTTCTCTCGGAGAAAAGAAGTCTTGATAAAGAACGTACGTATAAAAGGATGTTTTTTAATCAGAGGAAATGAGAGTAAATGGAGAACTTTTAGCCAGGGTTGTCATAAGATGATAGGATGATGATGAAATTGGTATCATTGTTTTCGTAGGAGATGACTATGGTTATGGGTATATATGTTTGCACAAATTGTACCAGGTTTACTGTAAATTGTATTGTAACCATTCTAACAATTCTAAGCCTTTGCCTAATTCTATGAAAGATTTATGATTCTGTTTTTCTAGCTCTGTCCTATCTCCTTTGGAAGTTCCTGAATCTGAAAGACAAGTTGGTAACCAGGGCGGTTCTTGTGGCCATTTTGATTCATTTCTCATCCCTCTGTTTGGTTGACATCATTTATGCCATAACACATGAACTCTCATATCTTTGGGATGCTAAGGTAAACTAATAATCCAACCTCCTTCAACAACATTTTGAAACTACTCCTTACACCGTCTTTCCACGCTTTCCTACATGGATCAAATTTTGAATTTTGACATCTTCTGTCAAACATCTAAATGAAAACAGTATTTGTTTTTCCCATTCCGTTGATGAGAATCGACACGCGACGCGACATGGTTTTGTACATACGGTTGTAGAGGGACAAGTGTGGAGGGTGTCGTGACATTTTTAACTCCTTAATACTTATAGTATGAATCCACGTACATGTGATCGGATAGTTTGATGAAGATGTTTTAATTTGGGTGACAGGGGCTGACGATGATGGGTCTCCGAGGAGGAACAATACTCATATGTATCTTCTACCTGAGTAGAATGGGGACGGCGACGTCAGGGCTGCGGAAGTCTCCCTCCTACAAAGACGTCTCCGACATCAACCCGACAAACAGTTCGAATCGACGGGAATGAGACATCCTGAAACTCCAAAAAAAACGAGGGAAATCGTTAGTATAGCGAAATTAATTAACTTTTCTAAAACGGTTTACGATTTCTTCGCACCTAATCTACTAGCCCTGGGTATTCGATATTCCCGTCTTTGAACCCTATGGTCTCATACATTAAATATATTGTATATCATTTATTAACTCTTCGAAACGATAGCCCCTCGCTATCTCAATGTGATTAATGGAGTCATTTCTGTGGCAAGACAATCAGGCTAATGTGTCATAAGTATTATGAATAATATAATGTATTACGTTTAGGGTACTTTGGGTATTATATGTAATTCGTTTAGATTAGCAGAATGGTTAGGTAGAGTACATTGTGTGCAATCCCAAATTATTAGCTACATGTATTATAGCTTTTATAACAAGGAAATATTATATTGGATGGAAATCTGGTGCTCCTTTTACAAGTTATAGTGTTTAAGGTTAGAATTTGTACCGTTTAATCTGTCTAGAGGTTAGGCATGCGAATATGCACAGCAACTGTCTGTAACTTTAAAAAAACTATTCCTGTAATATAAGAAACTTTTTAAAAATATTGTAAATTGTCGAAAGTTAGAAGCTAGAGATGATGATGATGTATGCTTCGTCAATTCGTCGAAAGGGACGGATGACCTGGCGAATTTAAGATTATGTCGACTCGATGGTACCCAACATCTTTTTGTATATATAATTGGATAGAATTTTATTATGAGCAATTGTACTATACTTATCGTTGTAGTTGTTGTTTGCACTATTGAAAATGAGGCAGTATTCAATCCTTCCTAGCAATATTGTCAATAATTTCCAAAACTAATAAAATCCCTCATTGCTTTCGTCCATTCAAATTTGTCTTTAAGAAAGCGAGATGTGAACTGTCTATTTTCAAATGATTCAACAACTCTAAGTTACCCGTCAATTTTTTTCTTATCTGCATATCCAAATTTGTTGAATACCTGTTGCTCATTGCATGTATGTAACTGACCTTGCTGAATGCTAATTTCAATTACAAGAGTAAAACGGACGGATTTTTAAACGAACCAAACGGAGAGAGGAGTTTTACAAGTTTTAGAAATTCTTGACGATACTGCCTAGGAATGATTGTACATGCCGTACTTACAATAAGGCCGACAACAATTTAAATTTCATACAGTTATATTATGCGCTATACACGTAACTTCGTGACATTTAAATTCTCTAAATCTAATGTCTTCGGAATGTTGATTTAGTTTTGGTACATAGTTTACGACATTGATTGAAACGATATTAAGAGTAAACAACTTTTCCTTTTGTGTAATACTAAATTATTAAATTGTAACACAGACTGTTAAAATTGTTAGATAACTTTCTGCTAGATAATTAATATGAATAATTATACACATACCTATCATATTTTGAGAGTGTACAGAAAAACCAATACAAAAATCCCTAATAAAAAAATGCAAAGCTACACAAATTATAGACTAGTCGTATTTTCGATTCTTTGGAATGCTGCCTTGAATCAAATAATCTGTAGTCAATAAAAGTTAACAATCTTCAATATCTTTTAAAACACAGCAAGACATTTACAGACAACGTTCCGTATTTCATCTTAACATTAAACAATCCATTCCTTTCTGGTGGAAGGAAATCTTTTGAAGTTGTGAGTTGCGACTGCAAACACCAGCTTTGGAGTTACTTTAAACGATAAGGACATCAAATAGACAGACAAAAATTGATTATCTTAATTGCATAAATCTAAACACTCTAATTCTGCATAAGCCGTACTAATAAATAATAATAGTAAGAGAGTATTAACCACAGTATATATAAGACGTTGAAAGATCGAAAGAAAGCACGAATCGAAACTTAATTAGAAAGCAATTCCTGGTCGAAGATCACATACAACCTCACATACAAAATCTGGATGGAATGTGTGGACATTAGCTTTGATGATTTCTACTCGGTTTGCGGGTTTGTTACAAATTCGGGCTCTTGATAAAATTCGGTTAACATTTTAAAATCTGTACCTGTGGTTTAGTTCTAATCTAATCGTAGGTTCTTTAAAGTCTATCTTGAAATCCTTTCCTCTTCCATAATTAAAATTTCCTTAAATGCTTTTACACATTAAACTATTAATAGTTGCTATCATGTAACCAGCAGAACGGCCGGTCGGCCTGACTTCCCGATTTTGTGGCAGTAGCGAAACAGTTAACTTTTTGAAGCGGATGGCAGTTTCATTTGAGATATATTACATCATCTGGTTAAATCTCTGAAGAATAATTAGCCTCGTTAATTTCTGCATTAATATTAAGCAATGTTCGAATTCTTTACGGTCATAAATGTGTCTTTTATGATCATTTGGAAATCCATAACAAAATAGATATCTTTGTCTAAATTTAAATTGCTTAGTCTGTACAGGAATTGATGTCTCCTTGTATTCAAACTATTGATTTCTAGCCGATCAGTACACCTATTACAAGGTAGGTTGTCGCTAAATAGGTTCTTTGGGTTAAAAAGACTGTATGTCTGTATATCCACCATGTTTGGCATTACTAAAATTAACTCTTCCGTTTGATTATCAATTAGTTAAAAAGCCTTTCGGACTAGACTGAAACTGAATAATATCATTCATAACACGTATTCGTGGTGGTTTGGCTGAGGGAGATTAACATTTTAAAACACCATATAGTTGGCCTGAACTGGCCATGCATGAATTGAGATCGGCGGAATGGACATGTAGAGGAAAAATATCGCGAATCAAGGTGGAATTTTGTTGAAGATTTCCGGAGCGATTTTAAGAAATCCTAAGGATATGATTTGCCCTGTAGAATCCAGTCGAATCGGGTATGTCTTCAGCACCTTGCTTTCCCGATTCTTCGGAGACACACATTTTCCAGTTGTCAGGTTGAACTTCCAGGAGTGCCATGGACACCTTATACATAGTCCTCCGGTCTCTGGCAGGTCTTCAATATCTCCATCGTGAAGAGGTCCCCCTGTTCAAATGTTCATAAATACATGAGACAATGACAAGAAGGAATATTCTAGAGTTATAGAAGATTATGACCCTCATGAATTTATCCATTTACTGATTGGTTAAACCAAAAACCCTACTTTATCCTATCTTATCCCAAAAGTCCTAGTCATTTCGTATTTTATAAGAACTTCTAGGTGCAGGTGGACCGTGTTTGAAATCCCAACACTTCCTAAAAAATATATGTATTGCCATTCTCAAATTAGAGCCGCTTTAAGCAACCAATGCTCAGTTTCTGTCAAGCAGTTAGTTTCCGATCTTATCTTGAGTAGAAGGAGATTTTTGTTGGGCTGAATTTAAATTGCTGTGACAGGGAAATCTATTTGATTTTTATGGGGCGGTCATACCATTACCATAATGGCATAGCATTGATACAAAAAAATGAACCACCCAACTTTAAAGGCTAGCTCCTCGTCTTTGACAGCAAAACATTCTAAAACTACAATGACTGACCTCTTAATGAACTTAAAGAGTTGTTATTTTGAATGACTTTAAGGTAACAAGTCTGAACTAAAAATGAGCTCCGGTCGAAACATTTCAAGTCGTGGTTATCATCACTTATGACGAGTAATAACTAACCATAATGTGGACACTTTTCTTGAACAGCATAGAGCTTGTCTTGATGAGAGATGAGGGCGATTTCTTCCTCGTTCACAATGACCTTCTTCTTCCCAATGGTCTCCAGTTCTAATTAGGAGGAAATTAGAAAATCAGTCGTGATGGCATTTAATTTCCAAGACACAAGACACGGACAAAATGATCCTTACCCGTCTTAGTTAGATTGTCCACCCGGAGGAACATGAGATTGTCCTCGTCAGTCTGAGGGTCAGGAGTGTTGCTGGGCTGACCCGAAGTACCCATGTTATGGTGAACTGTGAAGTTGCAGCTGATCACCTGATCACCCAGTCCCTACCTTTCTTGTCAAGTAACTGCTTGTCTGTGTCCAACCTCCCTCTCCATGGAACACATAAACTTTCATAGTTTCATAGCAGGCCTACATGTTCCTCCGACCCAACCCAAAGCACAAAACGATGACCTTGTCTCCTCCTGATTACAAAATGTACTTTACAACCCCTTAACCTTATTCATTATTAGTTGATTTGCGAATGAAGTAATAATGTTTTGAAAAACGGGAGAGGAGAGTTCCTCCTCTGAACGATCCTGAAGTTCAAGAAGAACTGAGGAGGAAAAGTAAATGAGTGTCAGGTATGAAATGATTTGTACTTCGTGCCTCATAGATTATGGATTCTATGACGTCAATCTCCTGAACAAAGTAAATAAATCTGCATGGATCATCCACTTCGTATTTCGAATACCCTCGGATTTATTTCTTATTAGGAAGAAAAGCTACCACTGGAAGGTATGTTGACCCGAAGGGGCTTTTCGATGGTCATTTTATGAAGAGAGGGCCATGTCATTCCCCTGTAGTCATCTATTATAATCAGCATTTAAGTAGGTTGGGTGATGGGTCCGATATTTAAATAATTCTTGTGAACACCATTTCATTCATCCATATCCTAGCTCTTTGGCGTACGTTGTCATGGATTCTGTAGTTTGGTTGGAGTCAATAAACACGATAAGCATGGAAACTTGGATGAATATCGAATATCAATTTCCAAGTCGAAATCCGGGTATTCGTCCACGTCGGTCCTTCTTTGCAACCTTAAACCTCCTGGTCCATCCCACTACAAGTCTTCCACTTTACCCCCTTGTGCCCTGAGGAACTTTGACCTAACAACATACTATCGGTGGTAAGTAAAAAACTTTCTAAGAGTAAGACTAGCTTGAAGTTTACACCGGTGTAAATGAAAACTTACTCTGTTGAAGTTAACCATCCATACCGGTGTGGATGGACGCTTATGCACACAATTCGTGAATCTCGTTAAAAGCACATTTACTATTTAAATTATGCCTCAAAACGGTGTAGGTTTTCTAACTGAAATCCAGAAGCTGTCATCATGCGCCCGCCGCGCCCGAAGCAGTACTTAGGATCAAATTCTGCCTACCAATTCATAGAAGATCAAGATCCGGGGACCCCTCCAGAACCTCTGGAGCCTACAGCTCCGCCAACACATATCATCTACTCGAGATTAGAAAATGTTCGAAAAGAGGATGACCTTCCAATGTCCTTGGGAAACCGATGGAATCGTTGGTGGCATCTTAGCAACGTTGAGGCGTATTACTATCTCCTGAAGGACAACAGAGTTCATCCCTTTCGTGAATTGGGCACTGGATTTTTCCAGATAAAATTGACGAATAACAGGTAAGCCGATTTAAAACCACAGAATATCTACAGATTTTCTAGCCTTTTCTCGATCCTCGCTAAAATGTTAATTTTGTCGTTGTTTGTTCGCAGGCGTTCCATGGGATATTGGATGACTCTTGGAGGGATATTTTTCTTTACCTTGTTCAGCATCAATGTCGGCGTGTTTACCTTTACCGTTACCTTGCTCTTGATCTTCCTCTACTTGGGCGTCAAAGTTCTGGGTGGACAGTTACATGAAAAAGAACTCATAATTTCTAGGGTAAGCTGAACTAGTTGTAAGCAAATACGCGTTCCATACATGGATTTTAAGATGAAACCTAATGTTTAATCCTTTCTGTCTCAATAGTCCTGCGGTTATTTGGTCAGGCTCACAGGAAGAGGACGAGGAAAAGTTCTCTTTGAGGAGCCCCTCAGCAATATTTATATCAAAATGGAGAAGAGATGGGATGCAAATCTTCGCCCTCATTATTACCTCATCGTCGGAGGGTAAGTAGATTGTAATAATGCATAAAGAACGATGTGAAATAAATAGTTGCATAATCGGCGTCCATATTCCCTGGCTGGATTGATGGTGGAGTCTGTGACATTATGGAAACTTCCAGAGGAATAGAATCGTTACAAAGACTGTAAACAACCCTTGCGTCTATATAATTAAGCGGAAATTGCGAGATACTCTAAACCTTATGAAGCGTTATGTAGAATCGTAGAACTTAAAATCTTCTTGAAGGATGGTAAAGCAATGCGGGTACATATTTAAGACAGTTATTCATATTGCAGATTCAGGATAGATGACATTAGACTCACACCATTTGACGATGAGTACCAAATCATGCGAATGCTAGGTAAAGCAGTGGCTCGAAGGATGGGACTAAACTTCTTTGACTATCTCAACAATTCGGTGGGCTAATTTCCCCATAAACCCGTTAATTTTTCATACTAAGGAAGTTCATGATGATTATTTAAATTACTATAGCGCGAGCACAAAATCTACAATTTTCCTGGAGGGTACACTACCTATCGTCCACATTTTGATGAACTGGATTACTTCCTGGAGTCGCATGGAATTACCAAGAAGACATTCTTCAAGGCAAGGGATGCGGAGAAATTTGCCCCAAATTCGGTTCACGTTCCTCATATAATCTTAAGCCAGATAATGAATAATTACGGAATGCCGGCATCGATGCGATTCGAGAGAGAGAAACTTAAGAAAATATCAGAAAACCTTGGACAGAGAAAGCGAAGACTATTTGACAGACATAGAAGAATGACGTATTCACAGTCTGGGCCTTTGTTGACCAAAATGACGACACTAATGAACATGAGGAATGCCGAGGATATAAGGGTCATGAATGTTAAAAGGTGGGAAGATGATGGTAAAAGGAAAATTTATCTAAAAGAACATTGACGGGATGGACGAATAATCTTCTCAGCTGTACGCATAATCTAATTTATCAAATCTTCTCATATGTACATTGTTACTAGAAATCTTACTATGTGTTCTTACTCCATAAAATGTGATTGAAAAAATAAATGCAGCTCTCTGGTAAAGCCAGTCTAAATATATAACATCCCTGGCTTTCAATTTTTTTATTTATAAATGTACCATTTCCATCCCACATTCCTTAGATGTTTGTCAATTTCACGAGATTAACCCGAAATTAGAAGCTTTCATATAAATATTTAGTTTACTCATAAAACGTCAATCAACTTATGATTTAGTATGTGTTATTAGCGTCTAACTCACAAACTACCTTTTTAATCATTTAAGTTTGCTTCTGATGGTTTCTTGTCTTGTTTGTCTTATATTTGTTAATCTACAGACTCTGTAGTACAGAGACAACCGCAACCCCGTCATACCTGACAACGATAGCTTTTATATCTCAAATTTAGGCTAAAATATCTTCAATTTGATGTAGTCATCATCATATTAACTTCTGGAACAGGCAGGTGCAACTGTCATAGTCATACATATTCATAATGGGAAAGTTTCGACTGGACTTAATATTAGTGGAGCATTCAAAAACTATAACTATAGGACTTGAAGACTAATAGAAATCTATGCATATAGGGACATAGTTCAAGTCCTGGAACTATAATACAGTAAAGCTTCCGCTTAAGACCAATAGTACTTGGGCGAAAATCGGTCTTATAGACAGTTCTTAAGTATGTACCTTAGAAGTGACACCCTCACAAATTCGATGGTTAAAATCTGTTAATCGAAACAGGTAGTGTAGATTAATTTCAATCCTCATGTAGATTATAGGTTACAACCTACAAACCTTTCTACCAGAAAGGTATATGTAGCAGGTTTGATTTTGATTTTGAAAACGGATCTATAAATTTTAGTTCTAATTTAATGGGCTCAATATAGCGATTGAGCTGTGCGTGGAAAATGTGTGTAAATTATGAGAATGTCAAATAAATGGGTCAACATGCTAAAATATATAACCCACCATCTTTAGGCAACCCGAACCTTAAAAACACTTTTTCGTAAGATATGTTGCGGCTTATATCCCTGGACTTATGGTAATAACATTTGTAAAAGCCATTTTCATTTTCCTATTAATGAATTATCATTTTGGCCCGTGTGTACTGTGAGTAATAGATCAGGAAGACTTTTTAATTTTGGTCCAAATCCGTTTACGAGTAAGTTGTACTAATAATTGACCAATTTTTACCAGTACCTCAATAAATAAATAACTTTGGAACCTATTCATCTCAAAATCTTCGAGAACAATTTTCTTACAAGCCCATTGGAAAACTCTCTATATAAATCTCAAAGCGGCTCATTATACCCGAAATCTCTATGTGATGACGATGACATACAATGATTGAAAGAAGTGTAATTTTGAGAGTATGGGCAATTAAAGAGACATTCACATTACAACTGGTTATCTTTAAGAAATATGCAATCTTTTCCGAATCACGTTACATCAACCTCAAGCCAATTACATTCAAATTTACTTAAATTCTAGTTCTAAATGTTTCCATTCCATGAATGCTGTTAATTGTTACCTTCTACCTCTCCAAGCTTTTTATTTTTGCATAAGAAGGACCCTGTGGTAACTATTAGAATTCAGTGTATTATGCACCTCTCTCTATTTCCTAGTTGTCCATAGTTTTTTGGTCCATATGACTTCTTACAGATTGTGGCGAAGGAGTAAGTATGGAGATACGTACATGGGAACCAGCCCCAATATCAATAAATCCTGTGAAAGTGTGTGATAAATTATCGGCAACATGTTAGTCACAACTTTAATCAAAACATACGTCGAGATGAATATAGGAGAATGTATGTTGTTGGGGTAAATATTTATCGACGACTTTCCGAGACCTCGGATTGGAAAGATCCTCCTGCTCGACTTGAAATATACGATCGATATCTTTGGTAATGGTCTACTGAAGCTGTTAGTGCCGATGGGAAGCCCGTCCCTTACAATGTTCATCATTGCATTAGAAAACTCCATCATTGGAAGGTGGACTACTTGGAAACCATCCCTGATTTCCTAATATCCTAATGCCCTCAGACATCATCTCAAAGAGTCAGAAATCAATAAAATCCATTAGTCTAACGCACTCGTCTATTTCTGCCCAAAGCATGTAAGTAGCACGCAAAATCGTCTTATAACAAGCATCATTGCTAGTCTAGTACTCGTAATAAGTACTTACTCTGAACTTATGACTTTCTTTACTAGCAATACATTAGACAGTATGTTTTATAGCATTTATGAAGCCCCTTTATAAATTTGACTTTCTTCTGTTGAAAAGAAACTGGAACTTCCTACAGTAAAATAATAATATGCTATGCTCAAATGTTCATGATCTTCCATGATTCCCTTTTGCATTATAGTCAACAGCTACACTAGTAACCTCCTTGTAACTCATGACCACAGTGCCTTCCGGTGCGTGGGATACGTATATTGTAGTAAAAATTAATATCTGACTATCTGACTTTAAGGTACCATTACCAAACTTGCAGGCATGACCAGGATCCAGGAAGGTATGAATCTTTTCTTCCATACGAAGTCCTCTCAACTCAAGTCTGCTATGAAATGGAAGTTAGCTTCAGGCCCACACACTATAGGACTCTACAGTAAGAGTTTTAACATGAACTTTACTGATCCTAATTGATGGTACATACTTACAGACTTTGCAGTTCCAAGTTAACATTTGTTAAGTTAATGTTAACATTTACTACGAATCAAATCCTAGGTACATACCTTCTCAACAGTTCGAGAGCTCTTTTGTCATCCCTATCAACAGCTACTCACCAACTACGAATCTGATTAATGTTGCCCTCACTCCTGTTAAACAGTTCAACTTGTTAGTTGAGATTATGTGTAAGTGTAAGACAGGCATATTCCTTAGACTTCTTCTTCCAGCTTCATCGTATATCTAATCCACTTTTCCAACCTCATCTCATGCAATTAATTAGTTGCAGATAAGTAATGCTAATCTTTCTTAACAATATTCATGGGCCAAACCACCCATTCAATTCTTCCAGTCTCTGCCTAGCTATCTTATAATTATAATCAACTTCATTGTCTCTCAAAGTGTAACCGTAATTCTCAGAATAGCTTCTTGGAAGGACAACTTCCAAATAGTTATGTTTCCAATGCAATTAATATGGAGCTAGCAACACAACTAAATAAGAGCAATTTGAACAACTAAAACCAACTATGTACTACATATAAAAATTGCTAGACAATCGATGATCCTTCCGAATCTTAATTGGAACTATTGGAAGCAGGTTCTTATTGGGATGAATATGTTATGTAGGACGTAGAATAAATTGACGATAGACGACTTCCACAAATCAATTTCTTAAGAAAGAGAAGCTTTATTTGTAAATACTCTCCCGACGTTCTTACAAGAGATAACCGTAATTCCGAGTTTAAGCCACAAACTCGTAAGGGATTGGTTGGAGTAGCTGGGGAGCGTTATTCTTCGCACTCACAAAATGGGCTGGTCTGGGCTGCTTGGGCTACAGATTTGGAAAAAAGAAGTAAACATTATATTAGCAAATTGTCTTTGCAAAACACAACGCATTTAAAAATGTAGACACTGTAACATATTTATGATGACTAACCTGTCGTTTGCAGACAACGTGGATTCCCTTTCCCTTAGCCTCCTGCTTCAGCTTCTCGTTCTCCTGGACACGTTCATAGAAATCGGTTCGGCACTTGGAATGGGTCACGTGCTCAACTCGGATGTTTATCCTAAAAAACGATTAAAGATTAAACCAAGAAATTACAACTAGTGAACCTTGAGCAAAAACTGAACTTAAAACAGGTACATAGTACCAGTCGGGCCTAGTAAGTAGAACCATAATTATTTTCACTTTTCACCACGTGTACATCCCAACCCACAATTAGATTTCGTCAACTCACCTCTTGGCAAGGATTTTGCCCCTAACTCGCTTATTAACGATAACTCCAAGGGCCCTCTTGGTCACGTTGTAAACTCGTCCAGTCTTCCCGTGGTAGTATCTATACGGCATACCAGTTTGGACTGCACCATTTCCCTACAAGATCAAAGGTTATGAATTAATACCCGGTTTTTCCTCATCATACTCATGCCATGCCACCCTCCATACGAAAATCAACTCCACAACAACAGAGTAATAGATGATCAGTCCTAAGAAACAAGGGATATTGCTAAACTCTACAAATTAAAATTACGACAAAACCACAATCTACAATCTGATTAATCAATTTCCAATACAGAATCCAACATACATTCCAACTCCAACATAACAATGTGTAATGCAACTACATCAAAATTCCGTCCATACCTTAATGTCGACAATATCCCCAACTTTGTACACTTTCATGTAAGTCCCGAGGGGGATGACTCCCTTCTTTCCGAAGGCCCGTGAGAACAAGTCTCGCGTCCCTCGTCGGTATCCCTTTGGATTAGTCATTTCTAAATCTTCAACTCTGCAAACGAACAACAATTCCAATTAGATAATCCTCAAACACCTCAATCGCCAAACACTAGATCGATCCGATTTCAAAAACCAACAACCAGCAACTAACAAATTAACTTTTAAAAATGTACAGAAACTTACAAAACTCACCAGTTGAACAGACCGAATGTGCAGAAATAGTGAAGGAAGAAGTTCTGTGCCGAATGTGGTTTATTTCCCAGCTTGAAATGCCGCATGGATGGATGGGAAAACATGGCCGTTTGGTGCACCCTAGGCACCACCACCATCTCCTCAATCTTCCTTTTAACCTCTCTGCATTTATAAAGTACAGGCAGATTTAGGCCCCCACTGCCACATTTTCTCTCCAATATTAAATTCTAAACCAAAGTCCACCAGAATTACTCTCATCCTTGTACAATTCTCAAAGGGTGTTTTCTGTACCTTTTTCGGGCTTTAAATGTTGCTTCTGCATGGGTTTTCCTCAATTTAGCTACATTTAATGTCGAATTAAAGGGAGAATCCATCACCAATTTGGAAGTATATTTCACACTAAATTATGAGGAGTTTGTTATGCGTTTTTTAGAGGTTTAAAGCATGATTTTGGATTTTTTTTGTTTCTTAAAAAATCATTAATGTTTGTAGCTTGTAGGGATGTAAGATTTGGATGGACCCTTCAGAAGGCCCTTGATGATGTTTTCTTAAACCGGGTTGAAGTTGTAGAGGAATTGATGTGAGAATGTTGTCAGAAGAGAGCAGAGAAGTCCAGAGTTGGAAACCGTCGGGATTTCTGTTCCAACCATCTCAGATCCCAAATTCACAAATCAGAAGTTTTTTCACGGGGAACTCCAATCACAAATCAAAATACAAAATACAAAATAGTATTCCCAGATTCCCGTAATTACATTTTAAAACAAAAACTCAATAATTATATTTAATAATATTCCGAACTCGCAATAAACTACATCCGCCACTCCTTATCACAATAATATTCCGGATTAGATTCCTCTTAGTTTCATAGTTTACATATTTAATACCAACTAGTACTTTTTTTTCTAAAAATCAAAACACAAAACATCGATGGGCTCCCTACGACCTCAGCTGTCAATTTGCTAATTTTTCCAGCCCTGGTTAACCACAAATATAAAGTCAGAGACAAATCCAATGTAATCCTGTCGGTTTTTTTCCCTAGAAATTCAGTCAAATCTTCCACTCCGATTTTGTGTTTTCCAACTTTTTTAGCAAGATATTTACAAAGATTACGAGAATGAGGAGGAAGCAGAGCTTCAATTCCATCACAATTCAATAGCCCATATAGGGTAGGCAAAGCAATAGGCTTGAATCAGAATCAGAGTTCAAACCCCGTTAGGTTAACTACAAGTTAATTAGGGAGCCAGAAATTGAACAAAAACCGTGTGGAACGGTTTTCCTGTAGAGTTTCTCTGGTTTTTTTGTTGATAATTTTGTTTTGTTCCAAATTGCGCTCCCTTTGCTAAAAGGCGAGCGTAGTTAGCGGACAGAAAGAAAAGGCGTCAAAATTTTCAAGCGACTCGGAGGAATCATGGTAATTATGCAATTCGGCATTACACATTACATTACTTTACATAGTTAACTTGTTACTCGTAAATGTCAAGCTTGTTAAACATGATGGTTAAAAGTTAGTTGATGTTGGGTTTGTTTTTGTACAGGGAACCAACGCCTCGCAGTTGGAAAAAGAAATCGGGATGGAATTCCCCCCGAACGAGCGTTTCTTTGGACTCGCAAATGTAAGAGTTTAATTTAATTACGAGCATTGCCATGCTAAAGGGTTAACCCTATGACAAGCTTTTGCTGAAGGTTTTAAATGAATGTGGTTTATTGGTTCTTTGCAGTTTGGGAACACATGTTATAGTAACTCGGTGCTCCAAGCGTTGTATTTTTGCAAGCCGTTTCGAGAAAAAGTGCTGGAATACAAGGCGAAGAATAAGAGGCCGAAGGAGACTCTTCTGTCCTGTTTAGCCGACCTTTTTTATACGATAACAACGCAGAAGAAGAAAGTGGGATCCATCGCACCCAAGAAATTTATTGCTAGACTTCGGAAAGAGAAGGAGGAGTTTGATAACTACCTTCAACAAGACGCTCATGAATTCCTTAATTTCCTTATTAATCGAATTAACGAAATCATTCTCGGTGAGTACAAAGCACTACTTGTAAGGGTTTGAGCACAGAACATTTATACATGCTTATTGAAAAATGTAGGTAGTTGCACTTCTTATTGGGTTTTAGGATTAATTTATTCTATAACATCAGCATGTTGATGTTCGTACAAGTAGAGAAATATTGAGTTGAAGGCTGTCAATTTCTGTCTGATTTGAACATCTGCTGAATATGTTTAAATCTAAGAAGGTTCGGGTTGAATAACAGAGGCTGTATTATTTTTTGCAATAGCTGAGCGAACGACCCCAACGTCGAAGAAAGTAGGACCCGGAGATGCAGATGGTAAAACTCAGGATCCAACTTGGGTCCATGATATATTCCAAGGTATCCTGACGAGTGAAACGAGGTGTCTGAATTGCGAAACGGTAATGAGGAGAGCTGTATAATAAAATAGTAATGTGAAGATGAGCAAGTGTTAAGTTTGATGTTAATTTTATTCTTACCCAACAGGTTAGTAGCAAAGATGAAGATTTTCTAGACTTGCAGGTGGACATCGACCAAAATACGAGTATTACTCATTGCCTCCGATGTTTCAGTAACACCGAAATGCTGTGCGGGGACAATAAGTTCAAGTGTGACAACTGCTGCAGCTACCAAGAAGCCCAGGTATTTTTTTAAAACTTATTCAACAAACTTATCGATATGAGTTATCGAATTTATGTGTGTGTTTTTTTATCCTAACATCGTTTTAATTTTGCAGAAGAGAATGCGGGTGAAGAAACTGCCGGTAATATTAGCTTTGCATCTTAAGCGCTTCAAATATGTAGAGCAGTACAATCGGCACATCAAAGTTTCCCATCGGGTCGTTTTCCCTCTCGAGCTTCGTCTGTTCAATACGGTAAGACCTCAAAAAACGTGTTGACAAATAATTAATTACGTGAAAAATCGACAAAAACCTTACGGCTTGATTTGATGTAGTCGGATGATGCGGTTAATCCTGATCGACTGTATGACCTTGTTGCTGTTGTGATTCATTGTGGAAGTGGCCCTAATCGCGGTCATTATATCAGCATTGTCAAAAGTCACGGCTTTTGGCTACTTTTTGATGATGACATGGTGGATGTAAGTTTACAAATATTTCCAAGCAGTTAAATTTTCAATACAAAAACTAAAAATGTGTGTACAATTTGTGCAGAAGTGTTTTGAATGACAGTTGCATGTATACTTATCCATCATCGGATCGTCTAATTTCGTGAACTTGATTAATGAATTTTATTTGTCCTCAGAAAATTGACGCATCTGCGATAGAAGATTTCTATGGACTGACATCAAATGTACAGAAATCTTCGGAAACTGGCTACATTCTTTTCTACCAGTCGAAAGACTACGCTGGATAATGGACTACGGATACTCCTCTCTCCGCCCACCGTTGCATAATACACGCATTAGATTTTCGATATCTCAAGATTTACGTTAGATATTTACATACTACTATGATACAGATTACAGATAGCACCAACGTTTTCTGCTCATTCAGCCGTATTAATAGGTACTTGCCTTCCGTGAATTCCCACAGTATACAGAATGAAAAACTGTATTATGTAAAAGCATCCTAGGCCCGTAGAAGGTAAACTCATGTTAGTTTTAATTTCAAGATCCAAGTCTAGTCTCAAGCAATTATTTGCTGAAATGTAAACTGAGAAGGCGAACTTTTAGACATTTTAGGCATACATATCTACAGTCCTAAGTTTAAAAAAACTGTATCTACTCATGGTTTAAAGTTTAAGTTAATTTAAGTGCATGACTTGCATGGTCAAATTAAAGCTTTAGCTTCGAATGCTCCGTCAACAAATGAATTCTAGATGATATTGTGCTTTTATCAAATTTTAATACAGATATTTTAACTGTTTACTTTGTAATGTTTATTTATTGTTTTAAGCAGTAAAAAATGTCAGCTATTATATTTGAACTATGAAATATTCATTTTTAGCTAATTTATGGGGGGGTTAGGATGGAGATGGACTGATGAGGACTGTTGGTGTACCTTTGTCATGTTTTTAGCCATCCGTCAAGTCGAATCGCAAGTTACGTGAATTTAAACCTATTGTAATAAGGAATTTCTTATTACCGCTTCTCTTCTATGCAAAGAGTTATATGTACTAATAATAAATTAAATTAGGTATGATTACCGACATAAGCATTTACCGCCCCTTCTGTCCTAAATCGAATAAGTGGTTCATCTGTATATGAAGTTTATCTTTGTAAGATGTGAGTAATGTGATCCAGCAGCGGGTGTCATTTGTTCAGATGAAATGTAACGATGCTGGTTGGGTAACCGAACTGATTCTTCTCGTATCAAATAATATGTTATCGGAAGAAGTTGCTATCTATTCTCAAACCTACTGTTTTAGGGTATTGGTGAACATTTTGTGATAGCACTAAAGCGAATAAAATCGAAACCTTTTATGATTATAATCGAATTTTGTGCTCTGGTTTTGAATTCTTGTAATTTTCAACAAATCTCGATACTCGTAAAGTGTAATTAAAGAGAAGATGACACCATAGTGATCAGTTCAGCTACTGCTTGTCTGAATTTCACTATAAAATGTAAAAATATTAATATGACATTACGCATTTACTAATTGAGAACCACAGTTCCCGAGGGATTTGGTAACTCAAGCCTTGCGTTGCAGATTGGACTGATTGGGACTCCAGCTAAGCTAAACCGAAACCTGCATGGGACTAACGAATTAAAGGTTTAACATGGTGACTATCAAGTGATACAACGCTGCAATACAATGTTGTTGCTACAATATGATGAATGTAGGTGCACTGGTTTTTAGAAGCAAATAGATGTAAACAAAAGGGCATATTTATATAAACCAACATTTATTACCATAAAGGGATCGAAACTTGGTAGAAATGGACAGACAGTGGCTTCTTCACATAACTTAACAGACTCATATCTTGATGACATAAAAGAATAACACAGGGAAGCTCACTCAGCAGAAGACTACATTTTGGTTGTAGTATATTCCTCAGGGAAGGTGAACTTATGATTGCCTCTAGCAACCAGAATGGGCAGATGGCCAGCGTTCGGGATCACATTCCAAGACAGGGTTAGGGTCACGTTCTTGTTCCCCCTGGACACAAACAACAAAACTCAGTTACTATACTATCGACTCCTTCGTATCTAAGCAGACTGTGACAATTGTGTGTTTGCACAGTATGCCACTACAGTACATCGTGTGTGTACATTACCTGAGACCATTTCCATCATCCCAAAAGTAATACTTCGGCCTAATATTCTTATGATCCAGGACAGCGTTCTCTCCACGCTGAATGATCTTGTCCCAAATGACCACCTGATTGAGCTTGTTGTTGGGCGTCTCGTACTCCGCCGTCAAGTAAAGGAACAGCTGCTTCACGTTCCAATTGAATAGAGGTCGGAGGTCAGCCTTGAGGTCAAAGATCATAAATCCCATGTCATTCTTCTCCCGGGATGCACTGTAGTCTGGAACGTTTCGACTGCAAGGCACAACATAAAAACCTTAAACCAATATCCCAACTCCACGTCCCTTATAAACCAACTACATAAAAAACCAATAGAACCTTACACGAGGACTGTGACAGTGTTAATGTCCGCCGTAGCAGAGTAATCCCGAAAGGCAGTGGTTATAAAGCAGACGAAGGTGAGGCCAGCAAGGACGCTGACGGTGTAGGCGGCCAGGGCGTGACATCGAGTAAATGCGCTATGCATCCTGAACTCTGACCTTCAATCTCTTCTCAGTAATAAATCGGTGGGGTGGGTTGTCGGTAGGTGTTCCGAAGTACAAGTAACTCAAGCCCCAGAAGTAGATGTTCCAGTGTGGACTGACGAGGAATCCCACGAGGGTCTAGTCACTCTGCTCTTCGTTGGAGGTTAGAGTAGAGTGTTGACTCTTGATCTGCCACCACTGCTGTCTACCACCTGTCAAAATATCAGCTTTCTTTTACTCTCACGATTTACAGAATGACACGTCGTCTCAGATTTTTTTCTTAAAAAGGAATTGAGAAACCTGCAGATAAGAAGAGGAAATCAGTTAAGGGACTTACCGGGTAGAAGGGTCAGTGTGGACTGGAGTGAATTATGAATTAATTTAGAGAAGAGGACTTTTAAATGTGAAGCCGACAGATTATTTTATTTTCCTCTCATTGCCGTCGTGTCACTTTTTTCAAAGTCCCACTTTCCATACCGACCGCCGTCCTCTATCTACAGGCCGGGAAATTCACACCTCTCTCTCAACTTGCCCTTATCGGTCTATGCCTCTTGCTAACCACCACCACCACCAACGAGTATGTAACAAAGACTTTGGCATTTTGCATTTCATGAAGAAACTCTTACAACTCTCGATATTTGTGCTAAAAACTAAAAATATTGGGGCCAGTTCATGAGATAAGTTTTTTTTAAATTGTATTTGTACATGTTGTTCAAAGAAAGTCATTAGCTCAGAACATTAGAGTTCGTAGATGACCAAGCAAGGTTTAAATGCTTTAAAATAAAAGAGTCAATAGGTATCCTGTATTGCGCTATAAAACAAGAGACCATCTGTCTTGATCATGTGCCTCGTAAGTGGATGGGTCTGGGTTTTCCTGTCCTTTTTACCTATCGACCTGCCCATGTCGTCATCTAAAATACGTGGAATGCAAAGGGTGTTTATGTTTTTTTTGTTTTTTGTCATCAAAAGGGATTGGGGATTTGGAAAACGGGTTATTTTACTGTAGGGGTAGGATACTTATTTTTCCGTAGTGTACTGAACTTCTGAAGTCTTTCAGATGCGTTTTTCAAGCTGAGGCTGGATACATACCTTTGGAATGGTTCACACTATCTCTGGGTTCAACGGTGAAGGTTGTGGTTTTTGTGGGCCGGTTTTTAAGGTTTCTTATATGCAAAAAAATCATATTGAACGTTTTGATACCCCACAATGTTCCCATAATATCCTTATACTAAAAGCCAAAGCTGTACTTCAAACTGTGCCCAGGAGGAGAAAGTCGTCCAGGGAGAAAGTCCCAAAAAGTGACACACACCTTAAATTAAACCAACACCCCCTCGTTTGCATCCCAAAATTCTGTGAACTGTACACAATTCGAAATTACAAGCATATAGTTATCAGTTGTCATTCATCATAGGTTATATTGCACATAAGGACAAACAAGCTCGGAAAAATTCAGAGAAAAAGTCCTATCATCCACCAAGCCGTTATCTTATCTCCTTTAAAGTCGAGTTACTGAATTATATTCAATTGAAATGTATGTAGTAGTATGGCAATGAATTGAATACTCTACGGACTGGTATGAGCTCACTCACAGTACATACATTATGTCTCTCTATGTATATGTAATTTTAGTCCCACTTCATGAGATTCGTGACAGGGTTGACTGACAGTGGCCAATAACAATCGGATCAGAATCAGCTGAAGCGAATTTAGTTGAATTGAATTCCCTCGCTTCCATACACAATAATATTCAAGATCCTTAAAACACTTAGAAAGTCATGTTGAGAACAAGGAAGAGGTCCTCTGCGTTACTTTTCATAGCATGGCATTTCTTCTCATTCCTTCAGACTGGAGCTGGACTTGTTGGTTCGCCTTCTCATCACCGGGTTGGGATTTCGACTGTAATTCTGTCAAACGATATTCAGGAGGAGGGAGTTGAGCCGACACTTGGACCTCGGGTTGACCAGGTCACGAGCCGCGAGGAAGTCGACAATAAGCAGGAGATGACTATTCCGATTGTTATCAGCACATGGGAATTCACTGAGGCTAACCAACGGGGTGAGCTGAGTTTTTATTTTAAGCAAAATCCTCTTTTGGGGAATTCGGAGATCTTGTTTTTGTTATGAACCTAGGGGATGAGTGTCAAAGATACAATGAAGTTGACATGCTGTTTTTTTTTGTATGCAGCGTGGGACCTCCTTGAGGCTGGTGCATCTGCCTTGGATGCGGTGGAATTAGGGGCAACGGTTTGTGAAGAGCTTCAATGCGACTTCACGGTTGGATTCGGTGGGAGTCCGGATGAAAATGGGGAGACAACTTTGGACGCCATGATTATGGACGGGTAATAGTCTAACAATGTCACGGCGTTTTGAACAGTAGCTAGCGTGGTTCTGAATGACATTAAGCTCTTTTAAATTTAGGGAAACTCACGGAGTGGGGGCAGTGGGTTGTCTGCGCCGAGTCAAAAATGCAGTGGGAGTGGCTCGAAAAGTGTTGGAACATACTGGACATACTCTCCTTGTTGGGGAACTGGCCACGGAATTTGCTATTAAAATGGGCTTCAAAGAAGAGAACCTGACCACGGAAGTTTCAGCTGGAATGCATTCTGATTGGAAGACGGCCAACTGTCAACCCAATTTTTGGAGGAATGTCATTCCAAATCCAACCACTTCTTGTGGACCGTATGCAATCCCTTCAAGTTTTCGGAGCCAAGTTTCTGTGCATTCTCAAAGCCATCCCCGAGTCATCGATCGGTTTAATCATGACACGATTGGGATGGTTGCCCTCGATTCTTTGGGCCGGATTGCTTGTGCTACGTCGTCCAATGGGGCGAAACACAAAATACCTGGGTATCTTAATCATCTAAATCATATATCAGCCGACACCGCTACCAAAGCAAACAAATTGGGATTTTGGTTGTCTTAATAAATTGCAAAAATTATTTCCATAGTCGAGTTGGAGATGCGCCGATCACTGGAGCCGGGGGATATGTGGACAAAGAAATCGGAGGGGCCGCGGCCACAGGGGATGGAGATATTATGGTCCGATTCTTGCCCAGGTAGGTGGTAATCTAACTTCATCACGATGCTTTCTAAGTCTTCATGTTTAAGATACTAACCACTTTTTATCATTAGCCTAGTTGCTGTTGAGAAAATGGGCAACGGCCTTAACCCTCAAGAGGCAGCAGAGGAAGCGATATCCCGCATAGTTAAATACTACCCGAACTTTAGCGGGGCCCTTGTGGCTGTCAATCTCAGAGGCGAATACGGAGCTGCGTGCCATGGCATTCCCTCCGGATTTCCGTACTGCGTCAGCCATACCGGAAGTAATAACTTGACCGTTCACACTGCCCAATGCACCTAACCGTTACTAACCTAAATTAGAAGTACGATATAATACCATATGCAATTAAGTAAAATGATTAAACACTGGGTATTTTCAACTATTGACCTTGTCAATCTTTTATTCGCATTGTTTCTCCTATATATATTGTATAGCTCACGCGGTAAGAAATTGACTTGCAGTTTGATAGTGTGGCGATGGCGAAGGAGGTAATTTGCAATTAGATATAATACAAACTTACTTCCATAAGAAATTAATTAAACAATTTAAGAAGAAAACAAGTCTGCCGATTCTACAATCATAAAATTACCAAAGTGTCAGAGGATTCAAAAGTATGGATGCCACAACGTGTCATTATTATAAAACAATACTGACAATTATAATTAACTCACTGTCATTTTGTATTAACCAGCAGTGGTTACACTGCAGTAGTGCCCAGTCTTCGGTGTAACAATTCCTATAGGTTTCCTACTACAAGCGGGTACAAGAAAGTGAAAGTCCCCTCGTGGTCATGGGGGCTAGCTTCCGTATTTTACGGATAGGCAGGCAAGTAGGCATAATATGGAAAGTCACTTAATCATAACAAAGTTATAACATTTTTTAATAAGTACGGAAAAACGAATTGATTTTTTTTACAAAGGTGCCAGATGTCATTAGATGTTTCATGGACCGAATGGGTGTTTTTTTCACAATACGTCAAAAGTCTTAATTTTTTGGTTCCCTTTCCAATTAATAACTACACAAGCCGACGCTTCACAAAGTGAACCGTTAGCCATTTCTCTATGTAGTACTAATTAATTAGTATAGTGTAGCATGTGTGGCTTAAGTGCTTTTTCCCAGCTTTCATTTTACAGAGTAAGTACACAGATTAATTGCTTACAAAGTTCAGTCTACTAGAATGGTGTGGGGTGTGTGTTTCTCCATTTCTCTTTTATTGAAGAGGTCATAGCTTAATAATATTTTTAATATGTCATGGTTCCGTGTTCTGGCAGCCCGTTTGATCACTATTTACAGTTTACTCTTTTGCAGTGGATTATTGTTATGTAGATACTTAATAATATTTAGCCTATGGCAAAATGCATACAAATCACAAAGGAATTGATAGGGTCTGTCGGGCCATTCGACCGACATGACATTCGACTCAAGGATACTCTTTTGATAAATTTCCCCGAAGCCCAAGAATAGCTAAACACATAACCTTCACTCTTTTTCAAAAACAAAACCGTTTAAACATTTAACTGGAAATCTCAAAACTAATTACGTGTTACAAGTGTTAACCTTATCCAAGCTTATTCTGGAAATCATTGGTGTTTTATCTACTGGCTGTGACTAGACATTTTCCATTCCCCTCGTATAATATAACACGGGTAAACGAAGGGTAATCCCATTTTCAGAACCTAAAGCATTACATTCTATTGATTCTACACTCGGTCATAATCGTAAAACTATATTTAGTCTGTCTGTACAGGTAAGTTACATATCTACATCTTCATCAGCTAACAAGCAGAATCTCTATAATTATTGCCCCATGTACAATTCGCACGACCTTCTAATAATACTAGTAGCATAGCTATT
>JAQFZA010000166.1:0-44636 GCA_034695115.1 Desoria olivacea
CATTATACAGAGCTAGGCTCACCGGGGGCAGGTTGGCACGTTAGCTCATTTTCGAGTACATAGACTCTTTTAGCATCTGATATTTCTTCGTTGGGGCGAGCTCTTTTTTACGTTTGTAACGTTTTATTTGAACACGAACTGTAATATTAAGAGTAAATGGGACAATCTGTTATATAGTGCAAATTCGATTATTCCACACATGTTACCAATTACAAATCATCTGTGACTAATTATCAATGACTAATTTGTATCTAATTTAATACCTTTACAACTTATTTTGGATCATTACCTCTGTATGGATGTTATGTGTCTGTTTTCCCAATAAAATAATAATAATAATAATTAAACCCGATGTCAAGAAATCATATCTCTACCGAATGGGATAATCAATAGTATAATAATCAAAGTTTATCAAATCACATCAATTTGATCATCAACGACGTTACGATCTTTACCCAATTTTTAATATCTAGCTCAAAAAACCTTCTCGTATATGGCAAAAGTGTAATATTTGGATACGGAAATTACGGTTTAATTGGTGTATACCTTCTTTTTAAATCCTGACATCAATTTTGAATAATTGCAGTATCGTACTCAAACTACCTATTCTAATAATGATAAAAATAAACTGAAGTACGCCATTTTATTTTTACAGTAAAAGAATCAATACTCAACGTTTAGGCCAACACTACCAATCTAGTGTATTAAATACAAGGATTTCCCATTCAATCTTTGAAAAATGTATTTTGTTAAAAAGAAACAGAGGAAACTCCATGAGCTGAGTAAAGGCAGTCTCTTTCTCGTCAGTTTCTTTGTGTTCCATCTACTTACTTATAAATCTGTATATAATTATAGGTCTGGATTCTGGATATCTGTCTGTATTGGATTCCGTTCCGTCTAGTCTGATATAGATTACGTCGGAAATAATCAGGAATTTTTAGCGGAACTTTGTCATTTTTTTCCTTTTACATGAAGAAGACGGGATGGAAAAGGGATATGTGAAGGATTGAGAGTTGAGGAAAGGGATGAGAATGAGATCAAGACTTTCCCCGCATCCTTGATCTGATAAACTGTGGGCGGATTAATATTGATTGAGCTTTTACCATTCTTACTTACATCTCTTTCCACTCAGATTCTTCTATTCTCTTTGCATGGCTTATCCTCCCAACTTGCTTAAAGTAGTTGGTATCGGTATGGAAGATTATGAACGTAGACGCGTATCCCTCCCCGACAAAGTACAGGAAGAAGGGCATACCGATCCTCGTTAAATAGTAGGGACCTTCTAGGAGAAGATCTATCCTCCTCAACTCCTCAGGCATCATCCAATCCCATTCGATCAAAATGGGAAAAAATGATTCGAACCTCATAAGAATACACGTGTATCTCAGATATAAGGATCATATATGTTCTCTCGGAAGGGTATAAATCCTGTGGGTGTGGGCATGTTGGCATGTGGATGACGGCTCGTCTCTAAGTACGATACTCTGTCATTCTGAGATCCCTGAATTCTAATAACTATAGGCTGAAGGTAAATACAAAATCGGGGACAAACAGGTAGGCTTGGCCTGAAACCTCAGGGACGAGAGGGTTTCAGTTGCTCAGGTGAATTTGTCTCATCATTTGGAAAAAATTGATTTCCCCATCACATCACAATTTCAATTGTCTGCGGGCTTATCTGAGGGAACTTCACTATCTTGTAAATCACAAGTCGTCCATATACCTCGTCCCTTTGGATTCTTCTTAAATACCTAGAATTCTATTGGTAAAGGGGCTTCACAAAACTACGCAGAAGACACGTTTCCGCTCCATGAAAAGTCCAGATTAGATTGATACGGACTTTTTGAAAGAATGACTTAAGTTGGAGGGAAGAAGGGTTGGGAGATTTTGAGTATGAGTCAGTCGGATTCGGAGATGAGATATCTTCATCTCCCGAATTCTCCAAAAGAATGTCTAATATCCAAATGAAATTCTGAATAAATTATGAACATCTTTTTTCAAGCAGTTTTAGCTTGAAGCTATTTAAATATGAGTCCTGAAATTTAAAAGGCACAAGACCGACTGGGTTTACATACTTGTACACATGTACCATATATGTTATACCAATCCCCGAGTACAGCATACGATATCCAAGAGTCGGTTGGAGAAGTGGATTGTACGAAATTGGAAATTGAATATGTTGTAGCAAGTTGAAGGATGTTTCTCTTCTAGAACCACCCGACTTCATTCTGTATAGACATTCGAGTCAAATAACAGAGACAGTGCGTGATTGAACCGTGTCCTTAAGGAAATCTTAGGCCTGAAGTCCCATGATGACATTTTAATTGGATTCCTCCTCCAACAGTTGACATGTTATCTACTAAGGATTATTGTCAAAAAATAGTTATTTACATTCAGAGTTCCTCTAACCATTCCCCCCTGTCTGAATGTTCCGAACAATCAGCTCATTCTATTCTAGTAGTGCCCTTAGAAAGAAGTCAGAAAATCTTAAACAAAAATCTAGGTGGAAGGGGAATCACATTGAAGTATTGTTTCATTCTTCCGAGTTGAGGAAAGTTGGGGCAACAGAGGTTGGAATCCTTTGAGAAATTACAATTACAACTACTCAACTACCTCCGCTCATCTAGACCGTTCTAGAGTTCTTTTGTTCTGTTTAATTTGATTAGAGGATTTTGGAATCAGAACCAAGCCGATTTCTTATTGAAGTTGAGGAAATTAACAATTCTTCCACTTGTTTGCTTCAGATTTGGAAAAAACTACAGCACATTACCGAAACCTCCTGTTCCTTTATGCAAATATCAGACATCATACATGAGGGGATAGGAAATGTGTATGTTTACGTATACAAATCCAGTCCACCTCAGTTGCATACCCACATACATGGATACAGGCAACTGATTCTGTACTGCAATACAGTAAAATATCTTTACTTCTATTATGTAGACATCATAAGGGATGTTGTCCACATTGTTTTAAATAAGGCAATATTTGTACTATACAGCATTACCAATCCTTTCCAAAAGTTATTGCTTTTGTCGTGCATATTTTTTTTATGTTTATGTTGCAATTAATTGAACGTAATCAATCATTTACAAGCAATGGAAAGATCAATGTCTTATGTTAAGGATCCGGTAATAAAAAAACCCAGGGTAGTTTCTAAACACTAAACATACTAGTTTGATAAACACGAGTCGTGTAGTGTTTAGAAAACAAATCCGGGATTGTGTTTGAACGTAGAGCTTTTGAATTGGATGAAAATGTAGATAATTCAACTATCTGGCCTTCTTGGTAATATTTTCTAAGGACAAGAGGATATTAAGCTGGTTTTTAGAAGTTTTGTAAATTATTGGCAAAACTGTTAGGGAGTAATATTGCTTTATTTACACTAATTCCGACAACACTGATTTATATAATATATTCCCTCAATTAACGGGAACATTTCTCTATTACAGAAAATTGAAGCCAAATAAAAGTGTTCCTAAAAAAGGTACAGAGGGACAGATCGATGTTGGAGGAAGTTTGTATAAATAGTAAGATTTTGCAGAAGAATATTGTCATGTCCTAACATCTCGGTCTGCCTGCCTTGTGTACATAGGCCCAGGTTCGTAAAGACGTAAGGTCGACTCGACACTCGAAAACTCCTATCTGCATATACACAAGGATATATACATACAAGCACACATATACATATTTCTGAATCTGTTGGCTACAGAGGGGAAAGTGGTAGGAGAAAGCTATCCTCCCACAGAAATTGTCTCTCCGGTGAAAAATTCCAACTATTCCATTCCCAATCTCTTGTCTCATGGCCCATTCTCATGAATCTCTTCCATGAATATCTGTCATTGAAAAACGACTTCAACACTTTCTCTCTCCCAACCCACACGGGCTCAACGTACACAACTGCAACTGCACATTAGAACAGACTCTTCTACTTTCTATCCACTTACTCAATGTGTAAAAGATTTAGATACGGCGAGCGATGTAGGGAGTACAAAGGGCTAAGGAGAGTGCGTATATCTGCGTTATATCCTCTAGCTTGGGGCCAACCCAGCTGAATTTCTTCATCTCAGAAATTCAAAAGAAGACAACTTGACTATGTAAGAGCTCATACTAGGTACATAGTAGAAAGCAGTGTGTATACGATAAGTAAAGGTGCGTAGGGCAGTCCGAGCTATTGCAAAGGCAAGTAATAAGTTCCCCTTGTATTTGAGGAAATTCAGTTAAGGTCGGGAAACAATGTTCGGTTGCATTGTATGCTGGTTGTATGTACACATTTCAAATTTCCGAATCACCCTACCTACCTACCAACCTCTGCCTTCAATGTATGCATCTCTACATCCTACACTACCCCACACACTTGGAAGGGAAGAACTCCAACTTGTACCAGTCCTCATGGTCTAACAAATAGGCAAAAGTATTCCAGAGGAAAACGTAGTCTTCTTGAGTCTTTTGGATGACTTTGACTTTCCTCGGAGGAAAAATCGGTGCAGTAAATACATAAGAAGAGGGCCATTTTGTAAAATCCCTTGTAAGTAGGTATAGTTCATATGTAGTAGGAGCTGAGGGTAATAGTACTATTACGGAGGGACCATGTACGTTCCGTTGAATCTTGGCTGGAATAAGAAGGTAGACTGTTAAGTCAGTAAAAAATTGTTGAAGGAACTCAGAAAACCACCAAGAGCCATTACCATTAGTTATATCCCATTTTGCAAATAACACACCGGGAGCCTTCTTTCTCCCTTATTACTCCCCTATTATGTATTGTACTTGGTATACATACTACCCCATCCCCATATGATCCACCACCACTGCTTTCTCCTCTTCAACCAACCAGCCTTTTACATAGACCTTAGAAAATCCTTATACAAAGTCCACACGCATACACACGCACTCACATACACACAGACACAAAGATGCAATAAGAAACATAAGATCTTCCCTCAGAAGAAAACTTTCGGAGACCTCCTCTCATCTTCTGTCTTATTATTTTCAAAGGCTGGATAAATGGGAATGTGGTTTCCTGCCTTCTAACTTATGAGTTGTAATGCATGCATGATATGTTCTTAAAGGGCAACGCACTCCACCACCATCAGATTCCTTTTCAACAGTTTGACCTCTGACTTCAATTAGACACCTACTCCCTCAAAGGGCATGCGGTAGTGTACTTGTGTAGTCAGTCATTGGATATGAATATGAATGAAATGAATCTACTAAGTAGGAGGTGAACATTTCGTTATTATTGCACACCTTGAATTTCTATGAAGAATAGTTGGGATTCGAATATTTGGAATAGAGAAATGTTTCAGAGCCCCTGGCCTCTAAATCCTCGAGGGTCAAATCAAAAGTCTCTCTTAAATGTTATAATACATCCTAAGATAGATGAAGCTTCTCTTATGGCTCATGAGAACTACTCCAGGCGATTCTGGAAGATTCCAGGCGCAGTTTCACATTCGACTTATTTTATAAGGACGACGGGCGGAGGAGTGAGAAAGGTTTCCTAGGAAAGCGCCTTACAACATTTCAGAC
This sequence comes from Desoria olivacea, assembly GCA_034695115.1. Classification (NCBI taxonomy): domain Eukaryota; kingdom Metazoa; phylum Arthropoda; class Collembola; order Entomobryomorpha; family Isotomidae; genus Desoria; species Desoria olivacea. Next base: position 5,524 of record JAQFZA010000166.1, read on the forward strand.
ATAAAGAAGGGGATTCCAGCTTGTAGGTGGGGGATAAGTTTTTGCCAATATAAATTTGCCTCTCTTCTGAGTTTTCCTCTTGGTTGCAAAAAACTGCCATTCCGTGCAAGTTTCCAGATCCTCTGTCTTGAGTTTATGAGATGAGATGACACAACGAGGAAGGGGATAAGGGATATAGGTCTTCCAGAGTTGAGTCCAAAGGATTTCCTCCATTATGTATTAGCTGCTGCGTAGGCTCTGTTTTCAGAATTTCACACTCATAATATTAGGATTTGCAATGGTGGGAAGTTCTCAGGAATCACAAGATGGAAACTTATTCCAGTAGGCACCACATACACGACCGTCATATTCCGATCCTCATCTTCGTAAGGGCAGGGAATAAAATGTCTACTTTCTAAATCCGTAATATTTTTCATTTCACTGACTATATCTTTGAGTTCTATTATACAAGAATATATGTAACTTGGAAGTTACTATGTCCGTACCTTCAAAAATCCAAATTCTAGCAAAATCAAGTCGAAAAGAACAACGGAACTGATTGTCATGATAATGCTATGCGTGAAAATGCTATGTGAAACGGTATCGGCTTTGTCTTTGACAAATGTCTAATCTATTGCAGTAAACTCGCTGTTCATTGTTCCCTTCTGGAGTAAATCAGGTTTCATCTCAGAAGGGTCTAGTATGCTGAAGTATGGGTGTATGTACATGTAATTTTTAAGAAGAGAAAAAAACGATTACGAAGCTATTTTGGACAGTTTCCCTAATAATTGATAGCCCCAGACCCTGTGTATCATGTTAGGTAATATAACTATAACACACCTCAGACATTCATTTAATATTGAAAACCGCCCTGAAAATGGTCCCGAAATATTTTTCCGATTTGGCATCATATTTCAGCTTAAATACATTGAGGAATTGTACGTAAGTTCATTAAAATCAGATAAGCGTTTCCTGAGTTATCGAACCAACGGCTGAAGGACAAAGCATTCCCATTTTCCCATGCAGCATTTTACGATATTTGATAATGTTAGACTACAAATGACCACTAGGACGTCCCGAAATTCATTTGGTTTATAATGCTAAACCCAAGATCCGAGATACTTATTCTCGAGTCCTGTGGGTCGGGTCTCATAATAGACATCGTCCGTAGTATATGTGATCGTTCGCCTGATATAATGAATGTACACAAATTCAATAATACAGAATAGCTGTAATAAATACGGAAGTATTGAGTCCTACCCCACTTCCGACTGGGCAAGACGGTGGGGGACATGAAGAAGGGAAGGTAGGAGACTTCCACTAATTGCAGATGAGACAACCATAAACCTAGCTAAATGGAGAAAGGGGATTTCAGAAATTTCGCTTTCTGCTAACTTTCTTCTCCCTTGGGAACACCATCGGCTTTTTGTACAGCAATATTATATACTCCTACATACATATGTGACCAGTCCAATAAACCAGAATGTCCGGCTCACCTTTCCCTAACGTCTAAATCATCTTCATTTTACGTGTCTCGTGCTCCCTTCCTGGAGATAGGACGTTATTCACAGTACAGTGAAGTATCCACAAGACTTGAATTGTTAGGGGGGTTTGATTTTCTTCCTAACGTCTCCATACAATCGGTACGGAAATGTTTCGATTCCGAACAAGCCCATGTTTGATCTCATACAAAATTAGGTACATGGAGATGGGACAAAGTTCTAAGAAACTGTGAAGGAGAAGGAGAGACTCCATAGAAGACTCATAAAAATGAAGATTAAATTAAAATATGATAATCTTAGGCTAATAAGACTAAACCACTGAGCATGAATGTAGGAAGGCCTAGTAAGGGTTATGAAATTAGGCAAGTTGAGCCACTCTGGGTTTTAAGTTGGATGGGAATACTTTGTATCTCTCCGTACAACATAGTAGACTACACTACACTCCTTAATGAGACTTATTAGTCTCCTTGAGCCGGATGGAATACAAGAATACAAGCCTTCCACCACACTTGATGGTATTCTACAGGGATGGAGAAGGAAATACGAGGACGCAATGAAAATGCTCGGACTTAGTCCCTTTTATGATGCAGACTAGCCTAAAGTTTCCTCGTCCTCTCGGTGTGAGTATTATTTCCAGACACATTGAGTTATTTGAGGAGAATTTAACTGTACAGTGGGAGACGGGTAGAGGAAGGGAGTTTTATTAAAGTCCCCAGTGGACTCATCTCAATCCATTTAGTCTGATAAACCCTGATTTGCATACAGTTAAAATCCCTTCTCAGGAGGGTAATTATTCTGCCCTGGGACTTTCCAATGGGGAAAAAATATATCACACGCGAATTTATACTCCAACTACAGCCGCAGCAGACATAATAATAATATGTGCACTTAAACCCATACCTCGTTCATAAATGTAAATTTAAATTGGAAAAGTCGTTAGCATTCATTGTTCCTTTTGGTAACTTGTGTTGTGTATGTAAACAGTTTCATTTCTGGAGCTAGAGTTTCAACTTTTTGAAAACATGGGCAGTAAAAACAATTTCTAGAATTCAGTCCTTCATAACCTGCAACTTCCAACATACCTTAATTACATATCTGGCTGTTATTGCTTATTTGACATCCTACATATAATTTATGCATAACCACATGCACAATTCCGATCTTTTGCGTTGCAGTCTACTATTTTTTTTAGATACTAAGAAAAAGATCTGTTGATCAGCCCAAACTTACATTAAGCTCAGTTTGATTCACAGTCGAATAACAAGCCCTGGCTATGAGTGGACCATGTTCCTACACATTTCTAAACTTGTATCACTAAACCAAGGTAACTGCTTAAAATACCCAACTGGGTAGTAGAACTGGTAAGTTTCCTTCGTAAATAAAAGACTACATGGACATTAGGTTCTGTCTACCAATGTCTACTATCTCTGAGCCTGTTGTGTTTTCTCTTGCACACTGGAGAGGATATCTTGAAAGCAATAAAAAGAATTAAGTTCATTCAGCAGTAAAAACAAATGAGAATGACTGTCCCTCTTAGAAGAACATTTTAAACACTTCTTAAAGTGTTTTGAGATGAAATCTCCTCCTGCCTCAAAAAAACATCCCAGAGTGGTAGATCCCATGTCTCTCTCTCTCTCTCATGTTTAAAAGTGAGAGCAATTCCAAGCAGAATGAGTTAAAAGTTTTGGCAAACTGAGGGAAATAATAATAATCATAATCATAATCATCGTTTATACTCCATTCGCTTCAATAAAATATATCCTCGTCCGCTCTACTCCTTCAAAAGACCTGGGTTCAAATCCGACTTCACATTTCCTCTGCCTCTTGACTTTGTGTTTACAAAGTAATTTTGTACGACTGAATGTACAAACATGAAGGAGCAGGGAATCGAAAACATGTTTTCTCACTCCAATTTTCCATGTTTTTGAACGACAGCGACAGTAGATATCATTGGCAAAATAATTTCATTTTTTGTATTGGGAATCACTTTTGTTTAAAAAACTGTCTGAGAAGCTATTCACGACTCATCATCAGATTTTAAACCCTATCACTCCTATGACCATTGTGGATACCTATTTACCTCCGTGGTCATCCAAACCAGATACTCTAGCCGAATTACAAATGATATCAGTTTAGAAATCCCACCGGACTATAGGAATTCAGTAGGAAAGAGGACAAAGGATTCCCCCGAACAAGCTATGTAACACATTGTACCTACTACTTTCAGGACGGAGTGAAGTGTTAGTCTGACATGGAATAGTGTAGATTTACGTCCGAAATGAAAGATTTGGAATTAACGAGGAAAAGTAATCCCCCTCGGAACGGACAGTGGAAGTTAGCCCCTAAGCAGTAATTTAATGTCTGGCTAAATTAATCAGTGGAGAATACAAAGGATTGTAAATTTTGTAAAGCGAGAGTGGGCATTAAACAACAATTCGTTGAAGACCATCACATTGAATTGCACATCACATAAGAGTCCAACCCTACCTGCCATTTATTCCAGAGCATCCCTTAGTCACTCTCACTACCGTCATTTTAATGATCTCCGCTCCCTATTGTAATTACCTTTAGGAGTGAGTAACGTTCCAAATGATCCTTTACTCTCAGAGTTGGTCATAGGGCTGGCTGACCAGATCAGAGTGAATAGGAGTGGTCGGGACGCATTCATCTTCTGGGGAAAGTACAGCCTGCATCATCGGGGCTAACTTACAAAAGGATATCTGTTGGCTGCATGTGTAATTCTCTTGTCTGCATCCACTCCACTCTAATATAACAGGTTTCGGACAGATTGTACACATCCGTATGCATAGCCATTATAATGACTTGAAGTATCCGTATTTCCTATGTCTGATGGCCATTGGGTTGAAAAACAAGGAACAAAATCGGGATTATGAAGCTCATCAAGGGAAATCTCCTGTTGATGATTCCACAGGGGAAAAATGTTCCATTCAGCGTCAGCCCATCATAATTCATTCTCCCTTGGCCATCTCCTCCCTGGCTGCCTGGCCCTAGCCCTGGCTTTCACGTGTTATTTATTGTCGGAGGAAGTAAAGGCCAAACTACCCGGTGTTGTTCACCAGACGTCAGAAGAAGAACAGGGTTCCTCATCTTCTTTTGATTATTCTGTCTCTGGTTTGTCTTCTCGAAATGATTCACCCTCGGAGTGGTGGCAGTCCTCAATATTTCATTCCTGCGTATGAACTAGTAATCCACACCGGCTTGATATTAGAAGTTGGATTCAGCATTTCAGAGATCGAGATGATCTGGCATTCCAGGTCTGGTGGTGGAAAGTCACCCCTCCATTGTGTAATGCTTTCTTCAATTCATTCCATATTAATATGGAGCTAAAAAATGAATGGTATCTTGTCCCATGTCAGGGATCATCTGTCTAGTGCTTTTTTGTTCGGGAGGAAAATTAAAATCCTGATTGTTTTTTCCCTGTCTCATCCCATTTCCTTTGGTGCATGTTTCTTTCGTCATTGGTCTGGTGATTTTTGGAGTTGAAGCTCTTAGGCTTTGGCCAAGAACGGATGGTTGATGCGAACTGGAGTAGAGTTTCTAAGCGGACTCGTTACCTGGTGTAACTTATTCATTCATTAGCATTCTGGTGTTCTGATGGCTTTAACGAAGAGGGGTGCCTAATGGGCCGGCGTCTAATGGCTGCATATTATTTGAGTCAAACCCGTCCTAGATTCCTTGGTATTCCTTCGTCGTTGATCTCTTCTCTAATCATGAGTGATTTGATAGCTCGTTTTTTTAAATTATAAGAAGATACGTACAGAGGCAAGTACAGTTTTGACTTCTTGACGATCACAAAAACTGATTTCTGTTCCAAAATTTGTTGGCCGGTTTTATAAATTATTTTTTTGCTTGAGCTATTCGATGTTTTCAAGTTTTTCTATCATTTCATTTCAGCAGGTTGGTCCCAAACAATGTAAGCTTTGATTTACCTACATATTTTACTCTTATCAACCTGCGACTTTTTAAAGTCCTTTTAAACGTGTAAATGAAGTATTAAGTCAAATAATCAGATATTAAATATAATTATCTACAGAACTATTAGCAGAAGGCTTGTAAAACGAGGCCTCTGGTTAAACATTAGCACCCACATTAATTGCAAATGATTAAACTTTCCTGGCCGACACAGAAGGGAAAAGTCTCCCCTAATGAATTCGGCAGCTTTTTAACAAGTTTTCCGAAATTATTTATGTATTCCTAAAGGGGCCATAAAAAGCACCCCGTTTGGCACAGAATGTCCTTGTTGACTAGGGAATTCAAAGGGTGTCAGTCATTACTTGAAGATATTTTCTAATCTCGTAGGATGTCCGACATGAATGAAATACCTACTTCCTCTCGTAGACACAAGAATGAATACTGGGCATATTGAATGGAATGAGAGCGTCGTATTGCATGATGATGATAGGATACACTTGTTGTGGATGCAACTGAAGTGGAAGGGTGATTGGAACTAAACGGATGAAGTAGGCTATTCACTATTCAACTCGGAATTAAATAGGGGAACTCCAATCGATTCCTTATGGATTTGTTAAACTCAGTCAGAGACAGACGGGGATTTCTGCTTTCAATTCAATGTTGGCTTTAGGAAATATTCAGTCTTAAGTATAAGCTTAGACTAACGAGGGTTGAAATAATTGGATGGACACATGTGTCCGATATGCATAGGCGGAACGAATGTGGCTTTAAGGGTGTTGTAACTGGATTAGCATTTATTTCAATATCTAAAAAAAATCAGATTGAAGCCGCTCGTTCGTATGAATTTGCCTGCTGGCTCTTGTAAACATTTCAAAAGCAGACAGAGAAGAGGCGAGACAGAGGGATTCGTTTCAAAATTTCAATCACAGAGATTGGATATCTCGCTCTCTCCATGGATTCAGGTAACCTTTTCGTGGAAATGGGAAATTCTTGTCACTGATCTAAAGCTGAGACTTGACTTTGTCAAATTGACAATGACATTGAATCTGAGATATATCGTACCTGTCCCTCTGCTCCTACTTACATACCAACATACTATACATACATAGATATACGCCTTGTATTATCTATTATCTGCCCGGTTCTTTTACATCATCCAAAAGGATCCCTACCTACGTCTTCCTATTCTATTTCTATATGAGCTGTCAGGGATCTGTTTAAATGTAAAGTTTTCCCTGTGAGGGTTAAAGTTGGTTGGTACTGCTTCTGCACTTGACATGACTTATTCACCTGGAATGAGATATAGAGGCTTCTGAAGTATTCCTGAACTCCGCGTCCCCTTCATCATAAATTACAGGACTTTTGAATTCACCACTTTTTTCAACAACATTATTTCCAGATTAGATTCGAAATGAGCTTCGGAGGACTCCACCACCAGATTCAGGAGGGAATGCAATGCAATACAATACAACCTTCCATTATGAGATCGCGAAGAAGGCATTCCCCAGTTTATGGGGAGTAGTAGGTAGGGACATGCAGATCCAGAATCTAGCCACGATGCATTTCCTCTCTGTAATCTTTCCAAGCAGAGAAGATCATGCCTTCCTGAATTCCTGATTGATGCATCCAAAAAAATATGCAAGGGGAGACACCCTACACTCTTACTGTCGTTCTGAAGAGGCTTTCCTTCCTACCTAAAATATATTGCGATTTCTGGCTATTAATTCATTTTGGAATTCATATTTTCAAGTTCCCCTTCTCCGGAACGACGAGGACTTTTATAGGTTAAAAGATAATTTTTCGGTATATCAGATTCCTACTATAAAGGAAAGCTTTTAAACTATGTACTAATTCTAGAGGTACATATCATTTGTAAGGTTTAGGGTAAGAAAAATGTGGTTTAAAACTATAAATTACAAGTCTCATATATATCCCATGACTGTAAGTTTGTTTAGACCGGAACAAACGTACACTTCATTAAACTCGGAGAACTATAATTTGTTGGTTAGTATTGAGATGCATTACCATCATTAAACATAGGAAACAGTACAGCCATTCAAAGAACTAAGACTGATGAATGTTAAAAATACAAAGCCAGAAAAAAACGATACTTTGCGAAGATTTTTTTTACGAGAGGGAAAGTCCGGAGAAAGTTGCACATACCTAAACATTCATATAGATAAACCTTGTCTACATATCTACTTCATATAGAATATATCATATACAAATAAATGCTAGATAGGAAGTAAGTTTGTAGCCGAGTTTGTGAGGATCTTGAGCTCCAAACTATCATAATAATATATCACCCCATGAATATAATTTACGACAAATTCCGAAACGCAATCTTTACAGTATAAAATGAAATATTGGATAATATATCTATCTCTGTGGTGGTTGGTGGTGGCGTTACGTTTGTCCTCTTCCATTCTCCCCCACCACCACCAGTTCGAAAGTTAAGTGTGAGAACTCAATACTTTAACTGCTTCTTTCGGCTCTGTGTGGCCCTTCCACCAACTTAGTCTTGTGGCATTAATTTGATAAAAATCTCAGCGCCTCAACAAACCAGAATCCAAATCCAGCATTACGATTCATTATTATTACACGGAACATAATAACTTCAGCAGCTATACGCTTTACACTTTAAAGGCAACGGGTTTCCAGACTAAAAGGCTAAAAAGCAGAGACTAACCTGGCAAATAGAAAATCCTTATTGGATGAAGGGACAATAATAAAATATTTGAAGAATATCGTGGAATCCAGTCAAGTGTCGCTTCCTGTCTTTGAATCCATTCCAGTTTTGCTACGGAGGCCGAACAGCCATTTGTAGGGAATGTGTAGTAGAATGGACTTCAACAAGTGCTTTCTCCCATCTTGCTTTCCTCCATAAATCATCTATCTCTGCTTTGAAATATATCCACCCTCAATCATGAAGTAAAACATTCTCATAAAATTCATGTACAGATATTCTATGAGATATGGCCTTTTGTAAGGTCCTTGTCATCCACCGTGTTTCGTCTTGATAAGAATCATACACCCTCTTCTACGAAGGGTGTATGATTCCTCCGTGATATATGTAATTGTTTTTTGTGGTATCGGAGGACTATGGATTGGGTTGTGGTTGGGACATTTGGAGGTGACAGCTTAGCGACAGGTCAAACTGTAAAAGTGCAGCTTTACTTTTTTCATCATTCCCTTATGTTTTTAGAAAACAGTGCAGTATTACTTCTGACTTGTCTGTCTAGAGAATTGCGGCTATCATCCATTTTAAAATTGTTTTATTTCAACTATTTTAAACTTCTGTTTGGCTGCAGGAATATTCCGATGTTTTTTCCTCTTGTTTCTAAGCAAAACAAATATATTTGCACATACAAGTTTGGTGTGAAAGGCTGTATTAATATTGAAAACTAACTTCTTATTTACGTTTCAAGTATGGCTTAGTTTATTCTGTGATCTAAGACTTCCTTCTTGGTAAGGTTAAGATCTAAAATCGGGAATCATGATTAAAAACTATCTTCTTGGTCTCGATCCTGCAAGATTTGAGGAGTTAGGAATCGTAATGAGTTGGATGTCTGTGGAAGATCGACTACACACTTATCTTTAGTGGCACACCATAAAAATGTTAGAAAAACGGAAGGGAGTATGTCTCTCTGGCAGTCTCTGGTTTTGAAAAAACGAGTACTTGGTTTGGCTAAGTCCGGGATAAGTTGAGAGATGAGGTAAATGAAGGGAGGATGGAACAAAAGATGAAAGGGAGTATGTTAATGCATTTTGGACCCATGCACCCATTTCCCTACCACTATTCCATTCTGGCCACGTAAACCCATTTTCAAAGCCGGATTTGAAGGGATTATGCATGATACAGATGATACTGGAGGGTGGATGCTGGGACGAAGACAGGAAGGAGAGAGCTCAATCAAACTTTCTCTCCTGACTCTCACTCACTCATGTACGTACGGACATCTTAGACGGTCTCGTATGTCGTAGCCATTCTGCATCAGAAACCACATCGGCATCCAACCACACCGGCCAGAACTTGAGCTGTACATTATGATTCATCCTCATCACATTCCCCATTTCTCAACTGCAACATTGATGATGTTAAGGTCAGCTATGGTCGAAATATCAATACCAATAAATATCTTTACTTAATTAATGCAAGAATCATCTGAAATAATGGTATGACGGGGTAATGGTGTTTTTCACCTATTTGTTAATGGGAAAAGTTACTTATTTAAATGGTCCTTTCACTTTGAGTCTCAATTTGTAAGAAAGTTTATTGTAGTGGATGACATTTTTTATGGATCAAATGATCCCTAAAATTTCGCAATCGGTTTTCGGCGATAATAATATGCGATTCACATTGTTTTCATTACCAAACCATGTCATAAAATTAGTAAGATAAAATAAAAGTTACAAATAATTATAAAAAGTTCAAATCTTAACATTACCATTCCTAGAAGACAGTTGACAAAGTATCATAGCATTTCAAATTCTTCGTCTATAATAAAATGCAAAGGGTAAACAAAAATCATCCTATGACACAGATGTTCCAAATTACAGTTTTGCAATATGTGCCTCACGAAGCAGTTTTTAAGCCGCATTCTCTTATAGAACTTAAGAAAGTGAAGGAAGTGGGGAGGATACAATTAAAAATGGTCTTGTTTGTGAATAATCATCAAAATCTATGTGGACAATGAATATTTAATGAAACAAGACCAGCCTTACAGTGTCACAATTACTTAGGTACATAGTACGTACCTACAAGCATTGTGGAATTATTTTACGTTTTAAGTATCATAATGCATACCATGTTTGGCTAAGAAGTAAATATATTTTTTATGTTAAGATACAAAGATAAGGAAATCTAAGACTATAGAATACAGCTTAAATAGTGAAAGGGTAAATGATTAGTTACAATAATTACACTTTAGAAGTAAAAAAAAAAGAAGAAGAAGGAAATCTTGACTCTACTTGTATTTCTTGCAATCATTAGAAATTGCTGATTCCCCAAACCGACCAATCACCACCCTCGCTCTTGGTCCTGTCAAAGCTTATCCCAACGCCTCGAAAATCGACATCATCTTCATCTGGCTCCATCTCCAAACCTCGAAAAATTTCATTTAAAACAGCCGTATCCCCTGCAGTCGAGCAATTGAAGCCAACGATATGCATTTTTCTCAGTTTATTGCTCAAGTCCCGATTGATGACGAGGTTGGCAAACACCGCTGCTGTAACACCATTTGATCCATCACAGCCGGAATTCTCCAATATGATCTCTACCAATTCCCCGTGACCAACAAAAAAGAACAGAATATCTTCGGTCTCAATCGAGTAATTTTTCGATTCGAACTTCTGAATTCCTACGTGTAAACTTCCGATATTACAAAGTGTTAGATCCTCTTGCTCATCAATGACCAGCTGTAGTTCCTTAAGGTGCATACAGCCGGCGAGGATTGCCAGATCTATGTCAAAATCCAAGTACCATAGCTCGATTTTCGTAAGGGTATTTTGATTATCCTGACATAATATTGTCAGATTCTGTAGGCTGATAAAGTGAAAGTCCTTTAGGTTTAGGTGTGTAAGGTTCGTTTGTGCGTTCAGCAAAGTTGACCACGCTTCAATGAATTCCATTGGGATGTCAAAACACCCACCATAGTGAATTTTAACTTTTTTAAGGCTTACAACTTGTCTAAGTAGAGCCAAGTTAATAGTACTTGATGGTGGCTGATCTGCATCTTCAATTGGAGTAAGGTGACACTCTAGGAGTTCCAAGTTTTTTCCGTTTTTTCCAATGAACGCTAAGATTGTTGAACAAACATCGTTGCTAAATAGATCACTAATGATGAGTGTCAGGGACTTAATCTTGCTCATTGTTGAAAGTCCAACCATAAGTTCAAAGAGGCTCAGTGGCTGGATGGCCGGCCGTGGACAAGAAGAAAAGTCTAGATCAAGGTGAAGGCTTTCTAGAGAATTGAATTCAAATCCATTGGGATGGACATTGTAGGAGGGGTGAGTCAGCACATCTACAGAAATTTCCACCTCCATGTCAAGATGTTTAATCGTGTTTCCACAGCTATTGAGTACAAGCAGAAGATTTTCGGGACAAATGCGAGAGGAACCGTCGTCATCTTCTTCAAGGATGGATAGTTTCTCTACAAGCTCTGGATGCTTGAAGAGCCTTTGATTTCCTTCTTGATCCATATCCACTGGGGTCCTTAAATCCAGAATGGTCACTTCCTTGACCTTCAGCTGAAGGAAATGTTGAAAATATGGAGACTTTTCGTCTAAACGAACATTCCATTTGTCAAATTCATCATCTAATTCCATCCTCCAGGCTGAACAGACGAGACGGCAGTTCAAGGCATCCTTGGCCCCTAAGTGCTGGAATACGTTCCCCCACACCTTTAAACAAACAACATTAGTTATTAGACATTTCTTTAATTTAACACTTTAATCTTTACATGGTCAGAGTCTATGGCAGTTCTCCCACATTCAACATTACAGAACCAACCCTTTCATCATCAATCAATAGGTAAGCTACTGACGGTATCTAAATACAATCCTTTAATCATCAACTCCAATTCACTGCCAAATGTCACTGCATGTGTAATTGTGTATGATAGGGTTTAATACTCGTAACTTCGTAAGGCAGGAATTGCTTTTAAATAGGATGGGCGTAGAATTATGTTAAAGGATAAGCTCCCTTTTGAGTTTTGTGGTTGGGGAATGGGTTATAGGAACTAATAAACCCAGAATTGTATACGATTATTTTTGATATAAATATAAGGACAACAGGTTTATAAAGAATAGAATAGGACATACATTAGGAAAGTAAGGAAAGTTAATTTTAAAAATGTTACCTCTATGGGGAGGTTGAGGTAGGACTCTTCGGTGGTTGTGGTCGTGGTTTCCATTTACACCTCTTTTGGATGATTTCCACGGTTGAACTGGGTGGGTAGTAGGTATCACCTCCTAAGCTAAATTTAACTATGTATTTAACTGTAAACGGACTTACTATCCTGAATTAAATAGTTCACAGAAGTCGACACGATTCACGAGATCAGCATCAGCACTCAAGTTGAGTCAAGTCAAGTGACGACTGTGGCGAGGACAAGAAGAGTAGACGTGGGATGGTGAAGTGAGAGTGAGAGCCGCCAAAATGTCATCCTCCACAGAAAACACAATTGCCCTCACGTAGAGGGGGACACTTTTCAGGGGCAGAATGAACAACTTTCTCATGTCAAACCTACGACGGCCACCAATAAATAATGATCCCAGATTTAGCAAAGTCTGTGTGTAATTAAGAAGCATTTATTTAAGAGTTAAGATCTGGGATCACTTATGGGTGGTGGTGGCAATTTAATTTAGGATTAGGAATGCATGTACCTATAATCCGTATGCATATCTGCTCTGTGATTGGAAACTGCAGGGTTGGGCAAGTTACTAAATTACTATAACTGAAGTTACAAGTTACAGTTGAAACTTGTAACTTCAGTTAGCAAATTTGAAAATAACAATAAAAAATAGAATGATATATTAACCTATGAGGAAAATTACAGTTTAATTGGTGAATACTACCTTATATATAATATTATTTTTCTACTGACACAGTGGTTTCGATTAGTTGTAGTATATAGTATTCTAACAAATGAATTCATCGAAACGCGGTCGTGCCACTCATTTATCATCAAATCCTGTGCAAGGATTCAAATACTTTTTGGAAAATTAAAGTCTGTTGTTTCAAATTCCTGAACGACTTGAAACTTTTTTATTAAATGGGGAGAGGAAATTTAATCCAGGTTGGAAGTAATCGGCTCAGGGAAGATGCATTATGCAGTGGCATTCTTGCAGCTGAAAATAAACAAAGGGCTAACATCGATTCCAGATCCGATTTTAAACTTAAGCTCTTTCGAAAACAATGGGTGTGTGTCCTCGAGATTAAGAATATGAGAGGAAAGGGGTGGTGGCAATGGTCTTGTTAGAAGCCTGTACTCCTTCACATATTCGACAATTGTTAGCCATTCTCCTAAGATCCTCAGTAAGTAACACAGACCATGCACACCTACCTCTTCACAAGAATAAAAGATCTGGACAAGTATGTATAGGACATTTTTGAAAGCTGGAAAGGCTGTACTACTTTCCCCAGCATAACATATTTACCACTAGAATTCTAAGAAGGTAAGGATTGAGCAATTCGTTTTCTCATTATTTATAATAGTGACTAAAGTAAACTAGTGAATAATAGTTTCCCTCTTCCTCGTTACCAAAACCAATCTATATTGTGGCAAAACGATCCGGCATGTGCTTTCTCCAAAATATGGAGACCGTTGTTTATTTCCGATTATTAGCTTCGTCAAACCACAGAATACACTAAGGCAGGTTGTTAGGGAAGTTGTCGTAGTTCAAACTTAAAGATTCACAACCCGTTGTGTACACCCTATCCATTCCTTGTTGTGTTTTCTGTCTTAGAAGTCGTTGTTGGAAAGGTTTAAGTCAAATTTATCTCCGAAACCTGAATATAGTTCCAAAGGCGCACATCTAAATAAATGAGAAGAGAGCATTATCTTAGGATTTGTTTGAACAATGTATACTCCTGCTAGATTGTAGATGAAGTATGAATTTTTAATACGAATACAATGTGAACGAGTATCATGATTCATGAGGGTGTTCTGGCAGGGATACGACCTTACAAACTTGAGGTCTTCATTTTCAACCTTTTACTGCTTCTACCCTCGTAAATTCTACAGGGTGTGTTATTGCATATGCATGTGCATGGACAGCCTCCGGATGTTTACTTTGGGTTAGAAAGTGCGAAGGGCAAATGCTAAATTTAAAACGAACCGTAAGATGATGAACTCTTCGAACTTGAATGGCTGGAGGTAATGAAACTCTGATTTATACATCGTTTCATGCATTTTTAATACTCCGTCGTCTCGTAAGGGAAAGTACTCGAAGCTGAAATGGACGAACGGATGGAAGTGACTTGTAGATATCAATTTCAACCCTTTCATGTAGCATTCCATGGAATCCAAGGAACTAACGAAGTTTGTCGGGTTAAGCAGGAATTTTGATGCTGTAATGATGTCAATAAAGTACGACAGTATTGAAGATCACAAATCACATTTATGTATTTACAAAAAAGTTACATGGGAAATAAATTTACGCGCATTCATTTTCATACATAAGTTTCATAACTCTTCATGATCATGACTAAAATGATATGGAGGAGGCTGATTATGCCACAGATCACATGGAATTTGCTCCCAATTTAGACAAACAGAACTCAGGCCATTCTCCCTTTCACCGTCCGTCTCAACTCGAATTAGATACGGCTCAACAGCGGCTGTCAGATTGGAAACAAATGTTCATTAGTTACACATTTCATTCCTAAAAGTACATTGAAGCCATTTGACACATATTTGATTGCGGAATTAAATCTGGAGTCTGCCAGCAAACTCAGGCAGGATTAGTTCGGCCATAAATGCATGGGTACTTACAAATAACTTTATCATTTGACCAGCCCCAGCCCCATCCATGTGGATCCTCTGGGTCACCACCGCCACCGCCGCCGCCCCCTCCTCCGCCACCTCCACCACCTCCTCCACCCCCACCAAATGGAAATGGAAGAAGGACTGGAAATGGAAAGGGGATGACTTTCTTGCAGTCGTTTTTTCTTTTCTTGGGGCGATGAATTTTATTTGGTTTTGGTTTAACTTTAGATACTTTCACAGGCTTATTAAACGGTCTCTTATTTGGTTTTAGTTTAATCTTGCTGCCGAGAAAAGGCTTTGGCTTAACTTGATTCCCAACCAGTGGCTTTTGTTTAATTTTGCTTAGCAAAGAAGGCTTAGGCCGAGGTACAGTTTTAATTCCAATGCCTTTGGATGGCTTGATAAAGGTTGAGCCCCCAGCTTTGGGTTTGATACCAAGTTTCGACACATTGGAGTCAGTGGTTTTAGTTTTATGATAGACCAGAAGTTTAGATCCAGTATTATCCCCTCTGTTTCTTGGTGGAAAGACAGGTACTGTCGGAGGTTTATGTTTCTTGAGGCTTTCACTTAAACTGGAATCAGCGGCTTTGCGTTTTGACGAAAGAATGGACCCTGGTTTAATTGGAGTGTTGTGGGCCTTCCTAAGAAAAATAGTGCCATCGCCAGACCGAGGATTAGCAACATTAGGTAGCTCAGCAGGTTCTCTTCCGTCCACATTTACATTCGTCCTGTACCTTTCAGCCTCCCGGTGATTTGATATAATGGGGATCCACGAATTACCTAAGAAGTCTTTGCCCTCTCTATCTGGTTTCGGAAGACAGGAGACGAGCTGGATAAGGGATGGAAGAGGCGAGTTATCTGTAAGAGTAGTGTCATTTTGAAATGTCCTATTTCCACTAAGCATTGCTGACAATTGGTCCAAAGAAAAATTTCCTTGAGGACATTTGAAATTCCTCTTAACCGATTCCTCAGATTGAGCCGGATTAGCTGGATTGGGTGAAACTTTAGGGAGACTGGAATTTCGGTCTTGATTTGCCTTGAGATTAACAAGATCTTGATTAATAGAATGAAAACTAGTCATTCGTCGGCTGTCAGATTCGGAATGGCTTTCAGTTCCAATCCATGGAGATTGAGATGTGATTCCAGATGAAGAAAATGGACTTGTTTCCTTCCAAAAAGGACCGTTTGTGTCCCGCTTTTTACGGTGGCTGCACTTGGACCACTGAAACAATCACGCATCCCACATCTTACATTTTTATCTTAAAAAGGGATTTCACAGGTCTGCCGTCAATTTATTCTATGTCAACCCGTTTCAACGGTTGTCAATTAACTTCTCCCCAGCCTAGATTCCCGATCCTTATAAAACCGTCCAAACATCTTTAAAAGCCAAGCCCATCCAGCAGTGATAGACAAAGACAGAGGAGCGTAAACATGCATTTATATCTACAAGAGATACACAAGGACTCACAGCCTATTGAACATTACCTTGTGCTTCCCAATCCCAAAGTAGACCACAAGCGTTCTATTATGTTTCTACAATATATCGGCCATATTCAGCCAAAGCAAAGCACAACTGTGTACCGTACCGTATCCTAATCCTCCTGTATCTTATCGCAAGTCTCCCGAGTACTACCCGAGGAGTATCGCAAGTGTTTTCTATCAAGTCTCAAAAAGCAAAGAGGCTGAGACAGAAGAGATAATTGAAAATGTCACGCACAAGTGGCCACCTATAGTTTCACGCATGCATACGTACTACGGAACTTATAAAAAGAAAAGTTTCCAGAAATTCAAGCCTGGAAAACCATGATGATGCTCATGCTGGTTGGTTTGGTTTTCCAGCAGGAGGGAATTTTACAATCGCTTTACAAAACGCACCTCCGATAGAAACGCTTGTAAAGTTTAGAGATTGGACATGAACTACTAACTGTGGAAACGTATACCGAAAGAGAGGTACATGTCAGTCCATAGAAGAACCCACAGATAAAATCACATGCTCCAAAGACTGTGTACATGCTTTATAGCATTTAGGTAAAATGGGCATTTGAGAGATCCAAATGATGCAGTATAAAATTTGGAATGGGGTTACAGAATTTTATTCTTCCGTAATTCAAAGTCGTCTGTATGGATGACCATGTGCGTTTTATGAGAGGGTCGCATTCTACTTTCTCTGTCCTCCTCTTAATGTCTCTAAAGCGGCGGTGGGGCTGTCTCATAAAATGTAAAAGGATTCATGACAGATACATTCTCTGATTTTAATAGCCCACAAAGTTGCAAGACAATTAATCCCACATTCATGCATAGGATTTTCATAATCCTGGATCTATCGTGTAACGTATTAGGAGAGGGAAAGCAGAGAGGCATTTCTAAGCGAGTCCCAAGCCAACAAGATATTCAATACTGACTTACCTGGATGGCACAAAAGCCTTTCTCCCTCCGAACGCATACGCCATAATTGAGCTGATTTATATTTGATTGCTCCCCGTCCAGGTAATTAAAACTTGTGATCCGACCCGCAGCACCTTCGTGGTATTGAAGGCAACCTCCAGGCGCTGTAATTCATCCAAGCAGAACTTATACCTACCGAACAATCCTGAAAACTTGATTCCATCTCCTCCTCCCTCTCTAAATTCATTCCATCCTTCTCTTCTGGAGTAGGAAATCTCTTTCCAAAATAATATATTTCCCAAGTGGTATCCAACAACCTACCTAGTCTATTCTGGTGGTGGTGGCGGTCGTAGGTGTAGGCACGAAGGGTACAGAACATAATATTTATATACCAGACTTCCACGTATGGTGTAGCCGATGGAATGAAATCGCCTCTTGTCCTTAATACCAGATCCTTCTCTTCGTGTAATGGTGGATAGTAAACTAACTTGACTTGACAGGATATCCCATTGGCTTTGGCTTTACTTTCACTCACAACATACAAAGCCCATATTGGTATTATGTCTCAAATCTACTTCAGTTTTATAAATCTCGTCTCTACTGGGATTCTCTCCTCTTCTCCTAGCTGCTATATTAAGTGAGGAGATCCTAGGACCAGTCACTCCTCAATGTCTACTACACAATGGATAGATGCCTTTCTCCAGCAGCCTGGCCTTAAGCTCGGTCTTACTGTCTTAGTCCTGGGCTTGAAATACTTATTTTATAGGCTGATGCCCACGTCCAGGTTCCTCTTGCACCTGGCTGGATTAGTCTTTTAAAATTGAGGGAAGCAGCCTAGCTTAGTTCCATGTTATGCTGATGTGGCTTGTAGCTTTAAACTAGTATCTACAACCTATATGTACTTCTACAATGACCGAGGTAAGGATCAGGCCGACACTGTCTAACTTTTTGGAATGCATCACAGTACCCGGATCCTGGTCATTTTGCCAAAAGCATTAATGAATGTAATGTTCCAAGAAGATAAGTAATTTCAAGAGGAACATACCCATCAACTGGGAATAGCATCTGATCTTGGTCGTCCGAATCTTCCAACGTCTCCAAGGGCTTCCTGGACTTAATGTGATGAAGTAAGACACTTCCGGCCCAAATCCAATGGGTAAGTACACTAAAGGCAAAAAAAATCCATATCATCTCCCACATATTCCTGATCGATATTAGATATCATGTTCATAATAATGCTCCGGATGACTTGACTTGATCGTTGGCCTTTTGAAGCTTATAATTCCATTCCCATCCTTTTACTTATTTATTAGATATTTTCCGGCTAAATGTCACTTGATCGGATGGCTGACGACGACCGACTGCCAAGCAAATAAATACAAAGTCCGTACTACCATATAGGTAGGAACTATCCGGAAACCCAACCCCTCTTTAGCATTAAGAAATGAGGGGGGAATGCTTAGTGCATATTATTATTTACACAGCGTAATAGACGATCCAAACAGATCCAGAGGACTACTTGCAGTACATTCGTCGGTATTAGCCGACGGGAAGTTGTGACGAAGAATGAGAAGCACGTAAGAAAGCGGAGGTAGAGATGAAGATGGATCGATAGTCAGAAAGACCAAGGAATATTAAAGTATCTATAATCATAATCATCTCTTTCTCATCCTGTGGAACGGTTTTATAATAAAAATTCCCTAAATTCAATTCAACTCCGAACACAATAGTTGATAACACGAGATGAAGGAAGAAGGGAGCAGACAAAGGCCTACTTTCCTTGTGCAACTCAAGGAGGAAGAGGGTGAAGTCTCTACCTTATACCAGTCAACCTTACCTAATTCTACCTTCAATACCTACAATCCCTACATATTTTGTGTATAAACGATCGTCAGATATGATGATAGCTTCTTGGTTTCGTACAAAAAGGCAGTAGATTGCTTCCTTCGCTTTTTTCTTTTATTGGGAGAAAAATTGTATCAGGGTTTACTATGCACGATCATCATTTTTGCATTTTTGTCATTAGGAAACTATATCCTCGACTCTAGTCTCTAGTGAACCATGAGGGAGTCCTTCCGTATACTTGAACGAAGCGGTATCAAGATGGTAAGTTAGTATAGACGTGGAGTTGTTCCGCAGGATTCAAGGAACCTCCACCAAGACGGAGGAATAACCTGAGATAGCAAAATGCATTTGAGGAATAAACGAGGAATTGAAAAGCGGCTGAGTTTGCGTTATTTCATCGGACATCATAATTCGTGGGTTGGAGTGAAATGGATTGCTTGTCTCTCCCGGTTCGACGGTGAAATTTCAAGAGGCATGAAAACAAGTAGAAAGCTCCTAAAAGAATGTATTATAAGATCTAGGAGAAGAAGCAGAGGCATGTTTTATTTCTTCTTCAGGAAAAACTTACTGTGATGATTTGAAAGGTCTCCACAAAGTGGTGGGAGTTTGTAGTCAATTCCTTCAATTGAAAAAATGTCATTCCAGCACTCTCCATTGTCCGGGTTTGGAAGGCCGAGGTAAAAGTGCTCAAAGTCCAGCCGTAATTGGCACACACCGTCCAACTAAAGGAAATGTGTGATGTACACAAAACAAGAGCCTCGTTAGCCCTGACACCTTGACAGACATGTCCGCCTTAGTCGACAATAAGACTGATGTAGCGGGGTCGGTAAGCTTTTTATACCTTACCTTAATGATAGTGTGCTTGCACTTTTTTGCATGTCCATCTGAAATAACTCCATTCGGGAACTCGGGGTTGACAAAGTATGTCCGATTCAGGGCTGTCAATGTGTCACAGGAATATGAAACTGAAAGAAAATGATGCAAATCCTCTTTACAAGCAGATTCCAGTAGTACACTTACAATTAAGGAGACGTATTATCTGTCAAAGACATCAACTCGGGAAAAGGTAATTTTAAAACCATGCATACGCTTCACATAGACACACGGTGATCCAAGTCCACACCACACATTCCTTGAACTCTTCGTACATGTCATAAACAGAATTGCTTTCAAATTTCAAAAAGCACTCATAAATGTCAACATGCATTGAAATCCATCCCCCGCTAGGAAAAGTGAAAGAAGCCTACTTTCACCCAGCCCAGAGTGAGGTGGACAGATTTTTACAAAGCTTATTATCAAAACCTCACTTCCATATGCTCCCAAACTCAAAAGAAGAGTCCCAACTTATCTAAATCTAAAGATCTCTGGATCCGACTGACAGTATAGCCTCCTAGGCAGTGTTGCAGAGGAGACAATAGCATCCACATAAAACTCTGGGTAAGTGTGATACGCGGAATATAAAGATGAGATGAACTCATAAAATGAAAAACTGATTTATCAAACTCAAGAAAGTTGAGACGGATCTTTCCTCCCTTCTCAACATTATTCTCCCAGCCACGTAAAATCCCTCACATAGACGTAGACGTGCACATGAAATTGAGGAATCCATCAATCCGATGAAATTCCAGATCCGAGCTACTCTCTGAATTTGAATTTACAATAAACCTTTTAAGCTCTGCTCCTATATACAACGTATACATGTACACTTGTAATTATATACCTATGCAATGGTATCCTGTTCCAATATTTATAAGACCCTGCATTACATGGCAGGTGAAAGTACCTACCTACCTACCTACCTACACCCACCACCACTCACCTGTCTCATAAGATAACGTGACTGACAGACACTGAATAAGTGAAGGATGTCTGAAAGCTATTAAATCTACAGGTTGATCTCCTTCCCTGGGCTTCAATCTTCTCAAACCTCTTCAATCCACCTCCACTTTCAATCGTACAAACGTATGTAGGCAATAAGTATGCGTATTTGAATCTGGACTCGTCGTACGTGGAATGTAGTTGTAGCTTGTAGCCTTCTTAATATTATGAACGCCCATGATGGCTTATACACGTAGGGATTTATGGCGTGCAAATATTTGATCACTTTCCCGTTCTTTCTTCAGGTACGGAATAGCTGACTCCCTTTCACTTTCACACTCCCGCATACCACACTCAATAGAAGCGCTTTAAGTCATCCATATCAACCTACCTGTCTGTCTAGAGTAGTAGTGCCTAGCTAATTCAAATACAATTTCGGTGGACGTGAGGGCTTCTACTATAATATACATAAAAGATAAGAGTGAGGAGGATAGGATGAGTGCTAAGTCGGTTTTTAGAAAGGGCTTTGTGTGTGGAGAAAGTAAATGCTAATACTTTCTCGGATTCCGCCTCAGCTTCATTTTAAAAGGAATACCCAGCCCATCTCTTATGGTGATCATGATGCTGATGGCTTGTGAAGTAAGATATAGAATGTTCGTGGATCTATTCATGTGTGATGTGATACGTATGATGATGATAGAGAGTATGTTCAAGTTACAGGTGCAGCAGACGCCAAATCCAGCAGCACAAATCCCACGAGGAGATCCACCTTTTGCAATGCATTCCGACCTGGAAAAAAAATACTCAGAATTTCTTTGATACACACACAGAGAGAGGCTGAGAGAAAGTAGTGGAATTATACAGAGAAGAGATACATACACACACCGCCACATGAAGGGAATAGATATTCCTATAGGAGAGAGGGAATAGTTATACGGGATGTGTAATATATAGAGCAGCCTTGCTTGGGTTGTAAAAGAGAAGCCACCTTCCTGATTCTAAGCATTGGGTCGTAAAAGATGTTCTTGTAATAATAAAGGTAGGTCATAAAAAGACTAGAGGAGGATGTGGAAGAAGATATTCTCAAGTTTGCTTGGGAATCTGAGGAATGAGATGAGATGGAAGGAGTTGTAGTAGGAGAGAACACTCATATCATGAATCAAAGGGACTCACATGATTGAAAATGAATGCTGTAAAAACCTCAGATTTTTTTATGTCTTCATGGCCCATACCAACAAATAGAAAGGGAGGAAATAAATGTGTAGTGATGGGGAATTCAGAGAGAAGGAGAAAGTTAGGACGTCCTACCACCCGACCGATGGATAATGATAATACAGGAGGACACAACAGGCAGATGAGATTATTTTAATCAGTAGAGGCATACCTGGAGTAACAAGTCCCTTGGTCGTGCCCCGTCGTCCAGCACTTCTCAGTCCACAGAGAGATCAATGACAGGAAGGGATAGACTGGAATGGATTTGGAATAAATGTACCAATTAAGTACTACTAATAATAATCAACCTAATACTTTCCCAGCTAATGTTCACAAGACAGGAATTCCGGAAGTCGTGAGAAGTTCCGAGGGAAATCAGGAGCATTACGTATAGAGGAAGAACCCTGATGGAATGTCAATAACCATAAGTCAAGTGGATCAAATTGGGAAGAAGGTCGTAAAAAAGAAAACTATGCAGTCTGCAATCATCCTTCAGATTTTATTATTTCCTCCAGTTCTGGCATCCACATCTCTGGGCATTCTCCCAGAGGCCTGTGGGTGAATCACCCAATTCCAAAGGATATGTACGCCGCCCCGTTTATTTAAAATCGGATGAAATGGCCAGAAGGATATAAAAAACAACTTTTTCATGTCAGATTCCATGAACCACGAGGGCCCCGGTTTGGCTTGGAAATTGGAATGGAATACTCGGAATCATTAAAATTAAAATCGTAGAGTTTCATCCGTTCTTTTCCCCTGAAAAAACATTTACTTACATGCTCTCGTTAGTTTGTCAACAAAGCGCTGGGTTTTGGGATGAACTGGAACAATGGCTTCAATTTTTCGAGTTTCCGAGGTTCCACTTGTTCCAGCTCCTAGAATCTGATTTCCAACTGCCTCGGCTCCCATGTTTGTTATCAAGGAGCTTGAATTCCTTAGATTTGTCCTAGTATCATTAATGCTTTGTGTCATTTTTACTGAAACTGCTTCAGCGGTTCTGTAGCTCCGATAAACTTTAACATTATCACTGGCCTTTGCTCCACTTAAGGCTGAGGCACTTATGAAAATTACTCCGATAGGCAAGAGCACTTTAAACATTTTGATACACCTTAATTCTTCAATAAGTCTTTTGAACATTTCTGGACTTCCTTGGGTCCCTAGGATTAACGCTTGATTTTTTCGGTTTGTAAGAAAATTCTAACACGCTGATTTCTGACCGTCACATCCTGAGCAACCGTTTGATTTCACAATTCACACGAAACAGCAAAATGTAGACTAAGAAGAAATCCCTGAGCGAGGCACCATTTTATATACAAGATTAAAATATTAAGGTTACCAGGCATAACTTCTGTATCCTGAATGCAGAACGTAAATGTCTTAACTAATGAGGTGATTCTGAAGATGACATCAGAAACGTTCTTTGACCGCAGCAACCCTTTTTGTCAAATCTATGAATGTCTATGCTTTGTATGTGACCATTCAATGTAAGCTGCAGGTAATCAGAAAACGGACCTTGTAATAATGCAATGAAAAAGAGCTGGTGGAAATGAGGATGATTCCAGATTAACCTTTGTCGACGTAATGCCTTGTGGATTTAACTTTTAATGAGCTGAACTACGACGATTTAGACATTTGCATAAGTTGTCTGTAAACGTAGACAAAAAATGAGTGGAGTTAGACAAGTCTTCGTTTGTTAGTCAACTGTACACTGTTTCTTCCACTAAATCTCCTGCCCGATAGCCCGAATGTCGTCCATCTCCCAGAAGTGCATATAAAAAAGGATTTATTGTTCATTAATCTTACCACACCATGAAATTAAGGACAGAGTCATTTCAGAAGGAGAACAGTCAGATTCATACATCATATGATTCACTTGTTTCCTTATTCTACTAAAAAAAATCCTACTTTTTAAATCCTTTATTCACACGAGGATCGCCTTCTTCTGTAAAGGTCACAATCTCCTATATTCGTTAATATGAGTTCAAATGTTCAAATACAATTTGAAACCAAAGACTTGGAAATCTTTACAAAGTCAAAATCGGGGAAACCCAAAGAGTCCTTAGCTCATCAGGCTTCCAGGAAAGAAGAAGGCGAACTACGACCTGGAAAGAGTGACAGTCCCAACTACGAACTAGCATGTAGGAGTATTTAAACATCCGGAGTCATCAGCATTAAAAAGAGAACAAAGTTTCTTAATGATCCTATGCTTTTGTGCATTAAGCCCACATTCAGTGAATGAAGAGATGAAGAGACTTCTTCTCTCATGCCCAAATCCCAAATTTCTGAATCAAATGAATCAACACAAATTCTCAAGCCCCGAGATGAAATGAACATCTTAAACGTTAGAACACATGTCGCAGTCTATAATACAAGTCGATTCATCTCCAATCTCAAAACCTCCATCCTTTTCTAATAAACAAGCTTGAAATTTACATTGTCTTTGAAGTCTGAAGCCATGTAAACTTATGATGGCACTCCTCAAAGCCCAAACATGACATGACATACGTATGACTGGAGAACATGCGTCGGAATTTTCAGATTCCCATTTAATTTTTTGTAAACCGTTGACTGTTTAATAAGAGAAGCTTAAGATGTGCTTGAATGTTAAAAGACCTCGTGGTGTAGGCAGGGCAGAGAGGGTGGTGAAGAGGAATACGACATGTGGACAACGTAAGTAATAACGGGTTAAAAAAAAGTAATAAATCATCAGATTTTCACTTCATATTTTTCCTCCCTTTTACAGCTATTGAAATCCTTAGAAATCCTGTGGAATGGCAAAGAATGTGGGATATTGTGTAGATTACACTTTTAAGCCCCCTTCCGATTAAAGGGTGATGGGTGGGAGCTTGATGATTTTTATAAAGTTTTCACTTCAAAAACTTAGATAAGCAAAGTTTTCGCTCTACGCTGCGTCATGATCGGAACTCCTGAACCCCTCTTGTTTGTTCAATATCAGAAAGTTTTGTAAATGAGCTGTTATGCATGGCAGTATGGAATTCGACCAGCGATAACTTCCTGAGAAAAGGAATCGGTTATGAAAAGACGGATTGCATTTTCTTATAGGGTTCTGGAACTCTGTTGTATTTATGATTCAAGAAATAGAGTGAATTAACGAATGGATAAATGCAATCTTTTACGCTTCAACTTGAAATCTACATACCTAATCTAATTTGAACGGAATGAACAGCATCTTAATTAATTCAGTCAAATTGAGATGTTATAATAAGTATTTATTAATCCAAATAAGAAAAAGTGCTTTCAAAGATGATTCATAGTCATGAAACAAAGTTAAGTAGAAATAAACTGTACGTTTATTAAATTAATACAATGCATTATGCAGTATAACAATGTATAAGTTATTTTTGATATCTCATTCATTCTTTCTTAGATTACTTACTAAGATGGGATAACTACTCTTTAAATATAGTCAGTACAAACAGACTTGCGAGACTGGGGATGAGCTTAATCGTCCATCGTCCAACATTCCTCCATACGTCGTCCTAAAATATATTTAAAAAAAATTCTTTGTCAAGAATTTTGAATGTCAAAATTTCATTAACCATATTCGAAAATAAACTTGGGGATAGTTTAAATAGAAAAACAGAACATGCTTTGAAATACTCACGAATCAACAAACCCGAGTCGATAACGAGACTTGAAAATGAGAAAGTATTTCAACAGCCAGCCAAGAAAAAAGCTTACAGGTTTAAAACGTGCTTTTACTATTGTAAAACTTAAGGTTTTGTTCTCGTACTACTTTCGAAAAACTGAATAGTGGAACAATATGTACCTCGGTTACGGTTTAGAATTCAATAAACGTCCACTCCTACGAAAACCAATTTTTTGGTCCGAGTCCTTGTAGCGCTTCTTCGTTGGCTTATGTGCAGTGTTTAACTTTGGTCCCGACGCCTTCTTCTATTTCATTAATTCAACACATTACCGATTATTTTCAAACTCCAAAATTGTTCAATTTTAAGAATTTAAAATAGATTAAATCAAATCCCAACAAAATATGTATGCATTTACAATCTATGCAAAATATTAAACCAGCCTGCACTTATCAGGAAGGGCTGTATGTAAATTTCCTATACGGATCATATCATTCGCCACCCATGAACAATAATCCCCCCTCACTAATGGAAATGTAGATTTCGAAAATTGTCCCCAACAGCATTCTGTCTACATTCTGAAGTGTTACATCGTTTCATTTAAATCCTACCTTGTACAGTACTAGCTACAAGA
Organism: Desoria olivacea; assembly: GCA_034695115.1. Classification (NCBI taxonomy): domain Eukaryota; kingdom Metazoa; phylum Arthropoda; class Collembola; order Entomobryomorpha; family Isotomidae; genus Desoria; species Desoria olivacea. Next base: position 31,931 of record JAQFZA010000166.1, read on the forward strand.
CTATAAATCAATCAATCAAGCAATAAACACTTCTGCATTTTTTATAATTAGGAGAAGGTGTTTGGGTTTATTGGGATTCCTCATCTTTCAAATACGTGTTTTAAGAATTCTTGCTTTCAAACATCTTGTACAACTCAAAGCTACTTGCTTCCCCAACTCATTACGGCTTTCCAATTCAGTCCACATAATATCCAACCTAGTTAGGAGTTCATAATTAGATAGACTCAATCAATCATCATCCCACTTAAATCAGTAGTTTGTACAATGAAATACATCCGATCGTGAAATCAGTCCCTCTTCACCGATTTTCACTCTAGTCATACCTACATCATACATCAAAAGCCTCCCTTAGACGGAAGATGTGCACTTTAACCCACTCCTCTTCTAAATCTCGGAGTAATTAAAACACCAAAGGAGAAAATGAGAGCAATCAAGCCACATTGTCCCTAATTGATAAAAAAAATACTACAAACTACGGAGAGGAAAGTGGTGGGCACAAAGTTGGACTTGAGCCCGATTCCACCATCTAGAAAGGGGAGATTGGACAGGACGTGTTGGGCCAGCCTCGAGAGGGACACCCGACCCTCTTTCTCATTTAAAGGCTCCGAATCCACTGAATTCTTGATGATGATAAAGGGAGATACAAATAAAGTAGAAACGGTTCCTCTTTTTTCGAGGATAAACCCATTCCTTTATTATTAATAAAAACTGCTGGTATGTGTTAGTAGTACTGACTGTTGGCTTTGCTTGGGTGTTGGTAAAAAGTAAATTGTGAGGAGGCTACGGTTGCTGGGACTTATTGGGTGGGAGGATAAGAGCAGAGGCAACTACCTTCCTCAGTTAGTTGGCCAAACTCAACAGTCAACATCCACCTGCTCTTGGAAACCAACGAGGGTCATCTGTTCTGGCGAACGGAGTTAGTCCAACCAAAAAGTCCTTCATAAATAATAGAGGTTTCAGAGGACTGCGTCGTAATTCTCATTCCGAGTGACCTTTACGTATTATACAACTCTCAACGTTGTGCTTTGACCTTCTGAAAAGTAAGTAAGTACAACTGTACAACGTAAAGTTAAGTTAGAAGTTAGCTTTTGAAGGGAAGGAAGATTCTGTAGGTTTTTAATTGTGATTTGTTCAATTGTGAATTGGCGGAGTGGAGTCTGTGGATTGTGTTTTTTATTCTGTATTGTGTATGTATTGTTTAGAGTTTATAAATAGTTGGAGATAATATGTGTGAAATTTGGAAATTGGATAGGAAAAATGTGATATTTTTCCAATTTTGTCAATGTTGTCATTTTGCATTGTTGAATTATTGACTGGTATTTAAAAAAAAGTATTTCTTTGGGTTCTCTATGTGAGTGAGGTAATGAGGTAGGCCGTAGGAGTCGTAGGAGGTGTAGAGATTTTAAATTGTAAAAGTATGAAGGGAAGTGGAGCTTATTATCTGTGATCTACTGATCTGTATTGTGTATTGATTTTAGCTGAAGATGTTAACTTGTACTGGTGAATGGGGGGAGACTTTATGAAGGAGAGTTTGGGAAATTCGACATTGAATCGCCACTGACAATGGAAGAACCGTTTTCGAAGATTTAGGATATTCAGAACAGTTCTTAAATATGTTCGTTGGTAGGGGCTTGTCTTTGTTCTACTGAAGTTTGGGGGTTGAAGTTGGAAGCTAACTAATATTATATTGTTCTGCTATTTGTAGACTGACATGATGTCAGAATTTTATCCCTCAAGACTACCAAACTCTTTTTGGAGGATTTGGTGGACGGTACTTCTGTTTGTAGACATTTAGACAACATTCTTCTGTCTGTAAGGTGTTTTTGAGTTGGAATTGGATTGGACATGTTATTGTAAGTAGACGGAGTAGGGCAGTGGATAGTTAAGAAAGAGGAATCGGTGGAGTTAAAGATTAGAAGCTGTTTATTGCAGATATTCCTTCTTTCATCTAGTCTGCGTACGTATGTATTATGTTACAAGGGAATTTGTAGTTTGTAATTTGTAGTGTAATTTTAGATATATACTACTTCTTAAACTTGACACATTTTGGGGATAGGAGATATGGTCATTTGTTATTAGTTATGCTGTGTGTTGGTCATACGGCTGAGCTAGTGTGGGGGGTGTATGCAAGCTTGCAAAATAGACAATGGGCTATTACATGTCTTAAGAGACTTATAGAGTTGACTTCCGTTCCCGTGAAGGTTAAGTGGTTAAGTTCTTGTCTCTGGTTATGAAAGTGTGTGTAATGAAATGGAAGATTGTGTCCATTTAACTCCATGCTATGTACCATTACCATTCTGAAGTTAATTGCAGAAAGGGATAGTTGAGTTAGTTGAGTAATGGAATTATAGTAGAAAAGAAGGAATACTTGTTGAATAAAACATGGGCATAGGGAACCGTATCTCGATTACACAAATAAGATTTGATAACGTATACCTTACAGTTCAGCTTATCTAATAATGTTTATTTTTGTGGGTTTTCTTAGATGGATGGAAGGTGACTTGACTGAATTGCATTGTGAATTGTGAGGGTGGTGGTGGTGGTGTGGATCGGCCTGCTTTGATCATCAACAAATCAACATCATCATTCGTCACTCACGACTTGTACTTTGTGCATTCATTCAACATTGTTCTCCCTCAGTCGGACTGGATGGATGGATGGAAGTAGAACTGAGAACTTGTGCTGTTTGTGTCAATCTCTTATGTGTTAAACAATGGCCAAGTTGACTGGCTTCAAGAAAAATGGAGATTCATTTTATTCCTGGAATTGACAACTGTAGTTACTTTTAAACTGTAACAGTATCTATCGGGGACCGATTTTAAGAACTCTTCGCTCGTCATTGCTCCTGCTCCTGAAACCTTGCAATACATTCATCATATCAAGCATCCAGGAATCGAATCGATCGTAGTTTATATATACGCTTACGAAGGTAAGGGTTTTTAGAGTTTAGACAGTTTTCAGTGTCAATATGATTTTCGAAAATCGGTGAGTTTATTGAGTTGAAAAAAAGTTTTTCTGGAAATCCCACTATATTTAGAAATGGAGGTGGGTGTGGAAACGAAAGCAAAAGCTCCGACTCAGAAACATTCCTTCAGCCCTGTCACGGGTGGATCTCCTGTCAAGTATTTTGGAATCGCGCATCACGGTAAGCAAACACTACTATTGGCTTGGCACACACCTGCCTGTTTTTATGAAGCTTCGCAGTTGTCTAAATTATGACTTCACTTATGATAAATATTATTGTAGGAGCCTTATCGGTACTGAATTAGTTCATCTCAATCTGTAGTAAAATCATGCCTTCTGGGAGCATCCTTGAAACCCTTGAGTATTTAATATTTATTTCGGCAACAGGTTTGGGTATCCATTCATTTAGTTGTTTGTTATTCATGTAAATTTATCGCCTAGTTTTCTACGTAATTTTTAAACGTACATTTCCTTGTAACACCTTTCATCTTGAGACTGGAGCAGTTGTACTACCGACCGATTGTGTTCAGAGTACAAGTGGTTTGAAAGTATTGAGTAGAAGGGGTTTCAAGTTTTCATTTCCTCTGCTAAACTTTTTCTTAGATGCAAACATTCTATTTTTCATTCTTATTTATGGTTGTGGAAACCTTCTTTAGGTTCCTTATCTTTTACAAGCGTTCTTGTAGTTTTATTTTATACGTTTTTTGGGGTTTTGCAGTTGTGTTTTCGATGTTGATTTTTAATCGGGTTTTGTATATCAGGATGATGATGTGTAAATGTATTTAATTGGGGCTTCTTTTGTATTTTATGGTTTGGGAGTATTTTTTTTGATCAAGGGTTTTGTGTTTTCATTGATCGTAAATATCACTTGTAAAAGTTCTGATGTCTGGTAGCTTTTTTAGTACCAGTTGAAGCACACGTATTTTTGTACACGTCATAGTGTGCGTCATTGTTGATGGTTTAAAAATGTGGATTCATTGTTTTGTAATTTTTATCGTGGATGGATTTCTCTTCCTTCGGATCCGCCGGTACCCAATCTGTCTCCTCTGTGCTACATCCAAACTCAATCATTTATCTGTGAACTGTGAACTGTGCCTGTCTGAATTTTCTATTTCCCATTGGGGACCAGCAGCGTCTGCAGTCTACGGGGATAATGAGGATCCCTACCCTAGTCTCTCTGATTACCACGACTATGAACCCAATCTGGAGTTTGATGATACTGAGCTTGAACAAGCTGCTTCTACGGGTAAACATTATTTAACACAAAATCTGTATTTTATCCAAATATTTATACTAATACATCCTAAACCTACTTATGTAGAGTTCTGATTCACGATCCACTTCTTGCATGACATTGTTCTTGTTGCTTTCATCACACAGTTTTGTGTTCTGGGCTTCTGCTGACATTTAGCTTCTTGCGGTGGGGAATGGACTCTCTCTCTAAGCTTGCGGTTTCATAAAGGGAAGCTTGAGCTTATGAAAGTGGAGTTTAACAACAACTCGAGAACTTCAATTCAAAGATTCAACATCCCTCATTCATTACTTAATTGAGATGCCAAGAGCGCAACAACCTTTGTAGGAATTTGATTGCTCATTGAATCAATGGATTATCATTAATGAGAGAGAGAGAGATGTTTTTGTTGAAGAGATTAACAGCTCGAAGATGTTGCCTATCCGTCTATTGCTAATTATATATTTTTTTTAATTCACTGACGTTTGCATAGGACAAACAGGATGCATGATTAACAACACTAGTTATACTGTACATATTAGCACTTGTAATCATATTGAATGCTGTACCTCAGCATGAATTAAATCAGCCTTTCATGATTCGACACTGTCGTCATAAGAATACAGACGCAAAGTTAGTGCTCACAACACAACGACGGCATCACTTGATAATCTAGAACTAGGCCTCTGTTCTGGGGTATCGAATTGACGGTGTCACACCAAAAAGAAATGGATTTTCCCAACATTTTTTTTTACATCTACTGTTGCTATTTTAAATTAATTACTAGAGCTACTGTTGAAGCGAAACTGAACTTCTTAATTGATATGAAGGTCTCTGGTTACAAAACTGAAAGAAACCATATCGGTAGTAGCAATTCTTTGTATCTGTATAAATATACTTTTACATGGAATCCTTCATGACAAAATAAATCCACATGGTTTCTTGTGGTTTGAGGCATATGCAAGATGGTGAGGAATAAAAGGATTTAGGACAAGTTTACTACACAATTGTTTTTTCCGTATGAGGTTTATGAAAACTGATATTAGAAGTAGAGGATGAAGAAATGGTAAAAAGAACATTGGCTTCGATAACAACTTACTGCCTAGTGCTACAGAAGAAATCATGTGGCTTGCACATGTTTTTCGTCCGTAAAATATTACTCTGATTTTGACGGTTCCACATGTTACATCACCACCTTTGCCCTATTTGTTCTGTACTCGTTGACAATGATGACTTTGCAACTGATGAATCTGGAGTTGATAGTCATCATAAAGGGTTCTTAAATAGTTGTAGGTGTTCGTTGAAAATTATAATAATGTCTTATGTCCATATGAAAAAATACTTCGTGATGCAGCAGAGTTTCAAGATGCTTGTTTCTTCTTGCAAAGTCAGAAGGGGTGGGTTTCTTAAAGAATATGACGAATTCTTTATTCAATCCAGATCCAAAGGAAGCACGCACGAGAGAGATGGAGAGAGAGTTTATTCAAATGGATGTTAATTTTCTACTCAGATTCCCTGTTACTACATCCACGTTGATAATAGGTCGTAAAATTAAACCGAGGATGATGAGTCAATCCTGTGCGTCGTGTTTTTCGTATTGCTCTATTATCATTAGTCAAGTAGGAAATGGGGATAAGTTTTTGCGGAAAAGCACTTGAATGTTTGTGTAAAAATGTTGGCTCATTAGCGAAATGGCCTTGTTGGGGATTGGTATCAATTTGGTAAGGCTTGTCAGCCGGATGTTGGCACAGTTATTTGGCAGAGTGCTTGATTTATTTGAGTTAGTAATTTATGTCTGCCCTGCGGTATATGTTTGACCAAGCTGTGGTAGTGATCGTAACCCGGGTTGCCCATCTGTATGTGTAGTTGTACCGTACAACTTGTACCTCCGAGGACGGGGGATAAGACGGACAGGTTTAACGGCTCCCCTGATTGTTTGACGAATTCCATGAAGTATTATTCTGAGGATTTATTGCTGAAAAGTGCATGAGTTTGAATTGATCCATTGAGTAATTGATAATAAGCATAATAACTGACATCACGATGTGGGCGTGGTGGTGGAATTATTATAATGAAGCCATTGCAGCCCCGTTTCACTTTTACTCCAGCTCTGTAATTTATTCACGAGAGGTTGGACTAATGTAATCATGAAGCTTCTGTAAAGGGAAAAAGTCAGAGGAGATCTAATTTTGTTTCCGTTATTTAATATGCTGTAAACATATCACTCAGGATTTGATTGAGTTGAGGGGCTTGGTTGGTGTGGACGTTAAGCTTCGGTAGTTAAAATTGGATTAGCTTCTGTTAGTTAGTGCACATTATATATATACTGAATGTATTTTCAAATACTCATATACCTTTGAAGACTACAGGATGGACAGAATGTTTAACATTCCTTCATAGTGTTTTCGATTCATTTGCATCTGTTGCTAAAGTTAGTACTGGGTGCGTGACTGGATGGATATTAAACGGATCAAAGCTCTATTAACGGAGATTGCTGGATTTGATTGTACTTTACATTTGGGACACAAAGCGACCTTTAAAGGATTTAAGAGTTGAGAGTTGATTAACCTTGACTCTTTGACATTTGTAGTACTTTCGGTTTTGGTGGAATTAAATGATTGGAAGATTAGGGGAATATTAGACATGATAGTTTTGAGGTATGTTGCAAGAAGGTGATGTAAATGATTGACATTGAAGTTTCAGCATGATGTTTTTTTTAAATTATTGATCATTTTTTAGACAAGAATCGGAACTATTTCAATTGAGGAAAAGCTGGTAATGGTTTTTGGCAAGCAAAGACATCTTTATCTTGGCTAACTTTTGGTCGGTTAGTGGTTGGTTAGAAAGAATGAGTGACTAAATTACTGACAAGTTGATATTACATTCCGGATGCTTACATGCGATAGTTGACTTTGCGGTGGGGAATGTTCAAGAACATTTACATACGTGTCTTGAAAATTTGAGGGTACATAAATAAAGCGACAAAGTAAAAACTGAACTCTGAAAAAATATAAAAGAGATCGAAATGGCTATAAAGCCGTGATTGTTTCCTGTGAAATCATAAAAATGAGGAAATTATGCGTGAAATTCAGCACACCGGGAGGGTAATATGTTTAATGCTACAAAATATTGCAGACAGTTCAACACTAAATAAGTACATAGTAGACTGTGTAAGAATAAAAAAAAGTGGTGGGTGATAAAGTTGGTAATTTTTTAACAACCTAAGCCGTGTATGGATGTGTATCGATTTGTCCGAGTTGTTGTTGGAGAGATGATTGACGAGTTTACTTATTTCTTAAGTTAGTACGTACGTAACCTACGATGCGGATAGGAAGAGAGAGAGATACGTTGCGTAAACAAGACAACACCTTATCTTGTCTTCAATTTCCATTTCCAAATAATTAAATTAAATTATAAAACCTCAGGAAAAGCTAAAAGTGATTTTGGTTTTGTGTCTTGTGTCAGACGAAGAATAAGCTCGTGAAATGAAATCACTGATGAATAGATTCCTTTTCAAACTAAAAGTGTGATCATGAACATCTTTTGTAAGTCTGAGGTTGATGGAAAGAAAGGTTTTGAGGCAAAGGAATAAATTAAAATGTTGTAAGGTAGGGTTTTCAGGTAAATTAAAATGTTGTAATCCTCTCTGTGGTAATTCTCAACCTACACGCTTTCCTCACAGTTCACAGTCACAGTTAGACGAAGAAGTAAATTAGTTTGCAGTTTCATAGGACACTACCATAGGATATTAGTAGGAATTGGGGCCAAAAAGATATCCTTGTCATCAATCAGGCACATCCTCTGTCTCACATTTCGGTCACAATTCCTCATTGTTTGTTGACTGTAGATTTTCAGGATGTGGTCTTTGGCTTGTAAGTTGTGAGTTAATTCTGAAAGCCTAATTTAGTAAAGCGGAAAGTTATCAGTGGATGAATTACCTAAGTTGAAGTTAAAGATTCATAATGTTTAAGAATGGTATTTTCTGATAATCAAAATAACACGTAACTAAATAACATCAAATGAAATCGATGTTTTATGAAATGTCATAATAAATCCCAAGTCATAGCCCTTCTTTGCAGCATTTCTCTCGCTTCTGCATAGCTCCAATTAAAAGCTACGTTTAGAAGAAATTATCTCAACTATGAAAAACCCCAAAGAAATAGAGCTGATAAGGTTGCCTTTGCTTTAAAAAAACAGTTAAATCGTTTAGTGATGTTCAACAATGCGGAAAAGGAGTAAAAATTGGCGGAAAAGTGTTCAATCAGAATAACTGTGGTCGCATTCCTCTGTTCTAACTCCTAACTACCTATTTCAGTAGCTTTTAGACAAAAAGAATGAAAAAAGTAGATAAAATGTAGAGCGGTTAATTGAGAAGGTCAGGTGTCCTCTTTTTGACTCCCTTTCCCGTGGTTCCGTCCTACTTGGACTTCTTTCTGTCACGTCCACGAGTCCAAGTTTGAACAGAAGTTGAGAATGAACTATTAAGTTACAATCTACACTAATCGATTAACCCTAGTAGTAACGAAGTTGATTTTTGATTTATGTTATTTTCAACCTTTCTAAAGGTACCTGACAAAGGAATTAAGACTTGAGTCGGCATCCTGAAGCTTAGTTGCTTAGTTATTAAGAAGATCGATGCATTTATTAATAATCCTGTTCGTTGACAGGCTGAAATGAGTACATGATTCAAGGATTTACAAGGTTATTATGATGCTTATTGCGGTCGGAGATGTCTATGGATAACAAGAAGGGATCCTCGTGCTAAGAACTAACAAGCCGTGTCTGATTTGATCAAACCGAATAGTTGATAGTCTCCTCGAGCTAAGCTTTCCTTTGAAATTCAGTGTACTTTTTGACATGTAAATCAATCATTGGAAGGATGATGGCTATTAAAGGTTTCTGAGAATGCCGAAGATAGAGGTTTCTGGTTTAGGTACGGTCTTAAAGTGGATGGTATGTTACATTACAAGAAGATATATTATTTTTTATTCTGTGGGCTTATGTTAGACATGATGAGGATGAATAAAATATTATTACATTACGAATTGTCAAGTTTAGATCTAGAGAAGCCAAGCCGCGTAGAAACGTATTATACAATTCTTAATATTCTTGGGACAAAAACATCCTTGACTAGGAGATGGAAAGCAGGAATAAGGTTATTTCATTATGTTTTTTATTCCTTTCAGTTGACAGCTTTCAAAACAGTTTTCAGAGATTAAAGAAGAAACTGGGGATGAAGATGATGATGAAGCGTGTAAAAGCAATTCATCGCTTTCCATACTTTTTCCTTCATTTGATATGTTTTGATATCAGAGTGTTTTTTTATAAATTCACGTGAAGAATTCCAATTAACAGGAAAGAGCTACTCTTAAATGCTCAGTCAGTCAGTCAGTAGGATGAGAATGATTTTTATTTTTTTGTCAGCTATGTGAGATGTGAATTTGTAAATGACAATTTAAAATTTGCTGACAACTTCACAGTTCGCAGTCAGGCTCAACGCATTTCAGTCTTCTTGCAAAACTGTCATTTTGTTACGTACTCGTCTTTCATGTGGGTTTCTTGAAGTCGTGTATGGGAAAACATTTTCTTTTCTTTGCCGGCTAAATAATAATAATAATAATAATATGGAAATACTTTTTAGACTTGTCATTGGTGACTTGGTGATGTTGTGACAGGAATCTCGGCTGGGATAAAAAAAATTGCAAACGCTTGTGGGAAAGGAAAGTGATGCTTTTGAAATGAATTATGGAAGCGACAACTCACGAGGAGTGTTCAGTAGGGACTGTCGTTTAGAATCTGCAAATTATAATTATAGGGAAGTTATAAGTATTTTATGAACACATGAATGTTTGTTGATTGTGGAGATTGTAGCTTACAAGTCTGCTGTGGCTGATTGTCGGAAGTTCAATATAAAATTCGGTCGTCCATGAAAGCACAATTATTTGTAGATGGTTAGTTGATCTTTGCATGGGATGTGCAGTAGAAACAAAAAGATTTTATCATCTGTAATCGCTGGCTAACATCCCCGTTAGATTCCATTCTTGGCACAGGGATCTTTTCAATTTTTATTTATTTTCCACTATGTATTGCTATGAAATGTGTGTATGGGTATGTTGGAAGTAAACTATTATGTAAAAGGTTACATTCAATCCCACGTTTGGACAGAGAGTTCTGTGGCCTGTAGTTAGACCTCTTTTTATCAAAGTCACAATTAGTCCAACAGAGCGTATCATATTTCGGAGGCACTTCACCGAAAAGTTTTGATATCATAAGACTTGCAACTTGCAAGGAATGGCTAATAAAATCTCGTAATCTTTAGACTTCCTAGTTCCTACCTACACCTCATTCTTGCAGTTCCTCGTCATCCATATATGAAAGTACCTGTCAGGATTTTAATGGTTGGCTAAAATTACGGTCTTCTTATTATACCTACATAACATAGCTGAAAACTCACCCACAAAGTGTGCAAATATGTGTAGAGACCATATATGTATTATTTTGCTGGAAAAATCTTTTTAAATAATGCATGTGGTACATTATTAATGAGTCAGTCTTAATTTGTAAGTTACGGCAGGCCTTCCTCCCTTGCGTATGTTTTTATTACTTGGTTAGTGCATCCGTCCTTGCATTTGTAACTTGATACTATGTAACTGTTTCTGAGTTATCGTACATTTTGAGCCGATTTTGAGTACAATAGAATGTCAGTCAGATAGTATTGCAACCAATCTTAAACTACATACATATATTTTGTGTTATATCAACTCTTCCTGGCAATCTATTCAACTTCTATTACCGTGAGGAATGCTATAATAGGGGGAAATGATGATCTATTCTCAAGGTTCAAGGTTTGAGTTACAAATGTATCTTTCTGAGATGGGAAGCAATTTGGTTGCAGGAGAAGCTGGAGCTCTGAGAATTTCTATTATAAAAAGATCTAAATTTGCAAGCATCCGGGGAGATGTGGGCTAATTCTTGCATGACGAGAAGCCATTAGGATGACCCTAATGTGTGTTTTGACCTTCTCTCCTCAGCTACGTTACATCATCTTCATAAAAACTCATTTGACAATAACTGCAGGTTTTTTGGGCCTTTTTACTCCCCACACTTATCTGTAATCTTTCTTGGGCACGAAAGGTAGGGGATCGTATGGTTTTTGTAACAAGTAACAATTGATCTTGAAAATCGGGCCGGTTTACTGGGAGTCTGAGAGCTTATAAAACTTATTGATGGTGTATTATGGGATAATTAAAGCACGTAGCTTTGCGTTGGTCTAATTTAGAGAGCAGAAGAAAAGGACAGGAGCATGATGTTCGGTCATTTAGCAAAGCATGCAGGCATGAAAACCGTGTGGTCATGTAATCTTATTAAACTGTTGATGACCTAGGAGCAGGGAGTTGCAACAACGCTATTATGTGTGTCGTCCTGGGCGTCACAGCACCATTGGCATCGGCATGCTTTTGATCCCAGAATTTGATTGAATGTCATACCTATGTTCCTTGTCAGAATTAGAGTTCTGTTCTAGATTAAACTTCAAGCTTATCTAAAACGTTATTCGTTTGATTGTAATAGAGTACAGCATTGTTATTGCAGAGCAGTAGTACATAATATATAATAATGGCCATGCAAAATTTTAACAACTGTCGAGTGCGGCTGACTTTTGTGTCTGTAAGATTAAATTAAATTGTGGGGGAATCAAGTCGTTAATGATAAACGTGAGATGGGATGCGTGTTTCGTGTTTTTAATTGAATTCTATTCGAATGCTTTTTCGTGACCAACGAAAACTTAGGTGGTGAAGACGAGATCAAAGTGTTCGACTACCTGGAGTCCCCTGTTTCGGATGGAACAATAGAAGAAAACTTTGAGGAGGAATTAGCTGCAGCCCCATTTATATCAGAACCTGACTCTATCACCACAACTCCTTTGCAAGACGAAGAGGATTATTCGGACATCTCGCAGCATGGAATTGTTGAAGTGGTTGGAGATGATGCTTATGGAAGAAAAATTATAGTCGTTGCAGCGTGCAAGTTGCCTTCAAATAAGAGTTTCGATCATCAACGATTCCTGAGGTGAGTTTAGGATTAATTAAGTTTTAGTAGCAGGGGTTTCTAATTTTGTTCTTGGGCTAGGACTGCTTGCCTTACTTACGCCTCTGACGTATCATATTCACGGAATTCAAGTGTTATTATGAAATTATGAAATGTTATTGCGTTCAAGTCGTAGGGAAATACTCTTCTGGGTGTCATCAAGTTCTGTGGATTAGTAAAAGAGAGATATGAATGAGTAAAATTAAATAGGCCGAAGATTTTTTACTACATGGAACTTATGGAAAGTGTTTACAAATTAAATTTCATCCCTCAGGTCGTTCTTCAACTGTTCTGCCGTCGACTTATGAGAAAGAAAGTCCATTAAGGTTCTTGTACATCGACGTCATACATGATGATGCTGACGTCATAGATGATGACGGTTTTAGTCTCTCATTAGCGCTAAATTCTAACTAAATTTGAAACCCC
>JAQFZA010000167.1:0-44445 GCA_034695115.1 Desoria olivacea
AGAACCTATTACGTACTCAGCGGTTCTGTCCTTCTGTGCTGGGATGACGTAGAACGAGTCTTGAGTCTGAAATCGGCGTCTGCAAAAATCCAGATTGTTCGAGCCCAGTTTGAAGATGGATCGAAACTGGTTGGACTTCTTATTCCAGGTCAATGCGAGAAAGAGCTAGAAGGACGGTTATTAGAAGCTGAATCCAAGGAGGAAAATGACACTAGGATAATGGAAGAGGAAGCCAAGGAAGAGCAGAATGCACTGAACGGATCGGAAGAAGAGATGGATGAAGTGAAAGAATGCTGAAGGAGACTGTTTCGTAGTACCGATGTCTCATATTAGCATTTAGGTTTCGTCTTCGTCTTGTAGTTAAAATTAAGGTGTGTGATACTAGTTATTATTTGGAAATCATTAGTCTAAGAAATGCCGACTGCCAGTACGTCTTTGTGACTGTATGCTTCGGATTATTGTTTTTTAATACGCCGAACTGATTTCACGGCTAGGTTTCCAGTCCAACGGGGCTGGCCCATTATATTTTCCATCATCCCACAAGTTACTGTAACGAATTAATATCCTTACTAATTGTAAAGCCATGTCTATTTTCAACTAATCTTATGTTAGCTCAACATGAGTAATCTAAATTCCTTCCTCTTGTTATCATAAGCTGATGAAGCCCAAATTATAAACTGTTGAAGTTAATATCGTTTGAAATTTTTTTTACCATCTAGAAATCGTCATCTTGCACGCAAAGATAAAGATCTATGTTGACATAGAACGATTACTCACAAAAGTCGTCTTGTCTCAAGATAACTGAGTTATTTTTGTACGCTTTACATGGTTCCTAGTTGGAACTTTTGTTCTAAAAATGTATACAATTTTGGCAAATATCTGCGGTTTCAAACGGCCTTATGTTACCCAGCCTACTTTTCTGTGAAGTTGAAGCAGGCATATAAAACTAGACAGTCTATGCCTACTAACCGGGAGTTCAGGAAATCATCATCTATCAGCGAAGACGGGTTTGTTTGTAGTTCGTGTTTTGTATTTTTTTGTAACAGGTTTTCGTTAAGAACTACAAACTACGGAATCATATTATACTTCCTCTTTATTAAAATAACCAGTGCGGCATATCATCAATCATCATCCCGTTAATCATCCATTTTATTCCTCTGTGCTCTGGTATGTCTGTAATTCCCCACTTAGTTTTATAAATATTGGAGTCCCTAAATCTCAATTATCATCCATTCTCACGTTTGATATCCAAATTCCAATCAATTCAACCTGTTGGCTGTTATAGTGAATTGTGAATCCGGTAATTGTGAATTGAATAACTGGCATGACTTGGATTTTGGGCTCGTTAACGGGTGGTCCGTATTCAAGCCCTTATTTCCTTGCTGGAGCTGTTGGAGGGACTGTTGTAGCCTATTCCATATGGCAACTGTGCTCAAAAAAGTCCTTCAATGTTGACGAGTCTTTCATAACCTATTTGTTTCCTCCAGGGGTAATAACTTTAATACTAACATTTTTTTAAACCTCTTTCATCCTTAAATATAGCTGTATATTGGACTTCGGACACTCTTAACATAATAACATTTAGACACGGTATGGGAACGCTTTGGCTTTTTAAACCCCAATTTCAGCTCTAAGTTCTCATCATTCATCATATTCAGTTCACAGTTAATTGACAGTTTGCTGACATTGTATAAACCGCCAGTATGAAGTTATGAAGAAGTAGCTGAATCTAAATTAAGAGCAAAGAGAGGCAGCTGTTTTCTTCTAGTTTTCCACAAGTCACGTTTACTGGTTTCGAAAATTGTGACAGTGGGAGTAGGGAAAACATGGTCGTGTGCCAAGTGTCAAGGACATTTGTCCGCAGATATTCCGTTCGTAGGCTTCTGAGTTCACAAAAGCGATACAAAACATCCCTGACTCATCTAAACGTTTTGACATGTTTAAGTAATTCAAGGAATTCTAGTTTAGACACTGCAGGAACCAGAAGTTTTTGGTCGAATTGGATCAGTCCGTTTGAGGTATAGACATTTTGTTACGTCACTGTCAGTGGTGACTAGTTTGTAAACCTTGTGTGTGCGTCTTGAGTCAATTATAATCTAGCAGGCATTAATGTATGATTGAATATTTTTTTCTTATTTAAAATATACTTGCAGAAAGTTGACGAGAAGTCGAACCGAAACGGCGGTGAATTGGTGGCGAAGGTGCTGAAGAGTCACGGGGTGAAGTTCGTCTATACGCTTGTTGGAGGACATGTATCCCCTATTCTGGTTGCGGCTGAGAAAGAAGGTCTACAAGTTGTGGACACTCGACATGAGGTAAGAGGGTCTTCTATCGGCATTTACTGTGGATTGTTTAATTCGCTTTTTTTTTATTGAGGATTAGGTCTGGCTTACGATCACTAATGATTTCTTGTGAACTAGGCTACCGCTGTTTTCAGTGCTGATGCCACAGCGAGATTAAGTGGGACAATCGGAGTAGCAGTGGTCACTGCTGGTAATTGAAATTTTACAGTGTCTAGACTGTCATTAATCTGATAGCATTGGTAGTTACAGTCATTTCACGGAGCATGCTATTTTTCTGAATAACCGTTGTTCTCATTTTAGGTCCGGGTGTGACAAATACCGTGACAGCAATCAAGAATGCACAAATGGCCGAATCTCCCGTCCTTTTAATAGGTCTGCTTGGTGTTATAAATGTACATACTACGATTTGGTACAAATAGTTGATTGAAAGGATTCAGAATTTTGTATTATTATTTCATGTTTGCGTTTCAGGAGGAGCTGCTGCAACTTTGGCGAAAGGTAGAGGGGCCTTGCAGGATATAGAACAACTGGGTCTTCTAAAGACCGTGTGTAAAAGTATATACACAATTAGCTCAATTCGTCAGATTGTGCCTACATTGCGAAAGGCTTGTCAAGATGCAGTTTCAGGGACCCCTGGTTCGTTAAAATAGTTGTGCATCTGAGGATGTCTGGTTATCGAAATTGATGATTGTATTTTTTAATGAACAAAAGGTCCAGTCTTTGTTGAAATACCCATCGATATGCTATATCCTTATGAAGTAATTGCTCAGGAATCAAAACTGAAGGATCCGAAGAATTTCCTACAGTGGATTGCATCTCGGTTATTTCATTTAAATTCATTTTACTTTTATAAGCTTACAAAGTCATTATGTAAGAACTGTGATTTGTATAGATATATCGATCATCATTTGTGGTACGTTTTTGCTGGTGCATGGATAGAACGGGATTCTAGTCCTTTGCCGGTTGATATTCCTCATCCATCTGATCGTCACAGTAAGAGAACAATTTATTAGTATGTACTATGATACATAAAATCCAATACTACGGAAGGTTTTCTAATTAACAATGTTGTGGGTTAAATAGTTTCAGAATCTATTCAACTAATTAAAAATGCCAAGCGACCTATCATCATAGTTGGAAGCCAGGCCACAATTCCACCCTCCCCGATCCAATCAGTGTCAGAATCCTTAATGGCGCTAGGAATACCTGTGTTTTTGGGTGGGATGGCACGAGGACTATTAGGAAAGTCCCATCCTCTACAGGTTGAACAATCGATGAACCTATAAGTTATTATTGCTATTGAATTAATGTGTGCCACCTGTGATGATGAGCAATTTTGATTTTCAAAGATGCGACATAAACGGAAGGAAGCTCTTAAAGATGCAGATCTTGTGATTTTAGCCGGAGCAGTTTGTGATTTCAGACTCAGTTATGGAAGGTCTCTTCCAAAAAAAGGAAAAATTGTTGTTATTAATCGAGACAAGCAGAAAATGCTCATGGTAATGTTGCAATCTTCAATGCAATGGTTAGGAATTAAAGCGAACTTCAATGCTAACTAATGTTTTCGATTTAGAATTCCAAGCAGTTTTGGACACCACACCTTGCTGTGCAGAGTGATGTTGGAGAATACTTGTTGGCCCTCTCTAAATCAATGGGCAGTTATAAATGTGATGAAAGTTGGGTCCAGACGCTAAGAAGTCGTGAAAATGAAAGGGAGGTCGAGCTTAATCAAGTTAGTTCATGCATGACTTAAGCAAGCTGACTTTTTTTTAGTATTCTTTTCTTTTTTTTAATTGTATTACTACTCTATATTTCACAGAAAGCCTCTAAACCCACGGATAAGCATTTAAATCCAATTAAAGTTCTTCAAGAACTGGACAAGTCGCTCCCAGATAATGCAATTCTAATTGCCGATGGAGGAGATTTCGTTGGATCAGCAGCCTATATATTGAGGTTAGTAATGATTTGCCACTTTTTAAAGTTAGAAATCGCCGTTGTAATTATTTAGATTTTGAAAGAAATGCTGTCCGTTGGTTTTAGACCTAGAGGACCGTTAACATGGCTGGATCCTGGACCATTTGGAACTTTAGGTGTAGGAGGTGGTTTCGCTCTTGGAGCAAAATTGTGTCGACCCGATAGTCAAGTGTGGATCATTTATGGTGATGGTTCTTGTGGCTATAGCGTCATTGAATATGACACTTTTAAGCGCTTTAAGGTATGTACAATGTATGTTACACTTCCGTACCTGATTTAGATTGCCTTAATCTACAGTTGCTACTTTTTAGGTGCCTGTGATTTCGATAGTCGGGAATGATGCTTGTTGGACGCAAATTGCAAGGGAGCAGATACCAAGACTCGGAAGTGACGTTGCTTGCAACCTTGAGGTGCGATCATTTGTATCTAAACATATCTAACAACAGAACACAGTATCTTTTAATTTTTTAATTCGAACTGTGAACGTTATTTAAGTATTTTTATCTTAAGTCTTCTCCTATGCTTAATATGTGTATTTGAATGGAATTTAATTCATTTTATTATTTTATTCCAGTACTCAGACTACCATGAGATTGTGAAAGCATTCAAGGGAAAAGGCTTCTTAGCGAGTCGAGATGACGAAAATTCAATGCAGGAGGTATTCAAGAAAGCTAAGGATGCCAACAATCGTGGTGATAGCGTTCTTATTAACGTCTTGATTGGACAAACGGATTTCCGTGATGGAAGTATATCTGTGTGAATATAAACGGCCTTGACAGATTACTGCGTTTTTTCGATATCTGGAATAGGATGAGCTTATTGTCACTGAGAGGTGATAAGACAGGACTTAAAGATTTGAATATTATGAATTTCGACAATCACTACTTAAATTACAATAACTATAAGCTATGTCTCTGTAAATCACTTTACGCACGGGAATCTTCTACGGTACGGTTTGTTTAATTAATTTCAAGGTAGTTTCAATAAAATCTACTAAAAGGGGAACCTATGATCGTTTGCTTTATTAATGGCAGGTTAATATTGGTGAAATGTTGACTTTTATTGTCATTTTAACTGAGGTAGATGTTTTACTACTCTTGCATAAAAGAAGCATGTCGAGTTAAGCGATCGAAGAAATAGAGTTTTGAAATTTTGAATTCTGCAGTGAATTAAAATCCACGCTTGGTTTACTTAACCATCAAATTATAAAATGGAACTGCCGGCTTTGATTACTAAGATCCGAAGAGCACTGCAGTTTTTGACAATAAAGACTACGATCGTCAATTGCAGATCTTCAACAGAAAAATATAGGAGTACAGGATTTCAACTCCTTAGTAGGACGTATGTTTCATGAACTTTTAAACAACAAATTTGTAATCCTCTTTTTTTGTAAACAAAAAATTCGTACTCACTATAATATTCTATAAGGGATATGAGATGGATGTGGAACAATTTGTACAAAGAATTAGCATCGGTACCCCTTCACTTTCATACGTGGTGATGAAAAAAGCAATGAAAAGCGAAATGTTTTCCTTCAGATCAAATAATGCAAATGAAGAAGGGCAATCAAGATTTTTTTCATTAACAGTTGGACGTGTCAGCAAGTTGGATTTTATTCCTGATCTGGTTTATGATGTGCACTTATAGATAATACATACCCCGGCCGGTATTCGACATTCCCTTTGCAGAACTTCATGCTGCACAGAACTTCTTTCTTACATCAAACTGTCTATGTTTTAATTACTTTAAACGTCAAAATCGTAAACAAGGCTTGGCCATCACTTACCAGCTTTGAACTTGCTACAATTTACAATAAGCAGCCACCACATCATTACTCATTACCAACTACAAGCTAACCTTGTCTTGCTTTAAATGCAAATTTCTGCTACAAATTTCATTTATTACAGCCATTTCTAACCAAGTAAACAAGTAACTTGCCGAATTATAAAAAACAGCAACATATCAATAACAATTCAAACTCATCATTATGCCAGGACCAAGCCCATTAGACACTTCATCTCTGAGTAAATCATTCAATGCCTTCATGGCAAAGTTAAGACGGTGTAAACGTACAAGCTGACAAGCCAACCACAGGACTCCTCTATTTAGATCGATTTTGGATGCTTCTGCATAATAGGCCAACCTTTGTTAAGTTGTGTACATCCCGAACGAAAGCTTTTCATGAAATGAAAATGAACGGCCTTGGTCAGGTGACAAGGCAAAATCTCCATTAGAATTGGATCTGGATTCTCGTAAGAGAAAAACGCTCCTTTCGGTTACAGTCCAATATCAAAAGACTCTTTGCCTTTCAAATCAGATTGACTGCTACATAACTAATTGTTTGCGCTCAATTTTTACGGATAATTTGCAAGTCAGGAAAAAGTCGGTTAAAAACTCCTCGTCCATTATACTGCAGCTGATGAAGCGTTTAGGCTAGGAGGAACTGGATGATGGTACATGAATTAATCGAGGAATTTGCGATGAATAAGCAAAAAGTAACGCTTTGTTTTTCTTCTTGTCTCATTTACCTTATAGCTCTTATAAGTGTCCGCTTAACAGTTTAACTTCTTAACTCCGCGTAGAGGAATTATTCAGATGTTTTGATATAATACGGATGATGATGGCCAGTGGCCAATTTGATGAGATAATGATGGTGGAGTTAGATTGATGAAATTATAAATTCCTCAAATTAATTACTTTCCGTTGAGCAAACTACTTACAAGGTGTACATTTTAGAACAATGTACCAGAAGACGGCACTTTTGATCATGATTCATGATCATTGATGATCATAATATTATCATGGTGGTTCTACAATTAGTGTCCTTGGCACAATGGCACTACATCGACCATACGTTTTCCATCCTCTATCTATATTTAGTTGATCTACTTGATCTGTAATTCCGGATGATTACATTTATACATTGACTTTGTATTTTGATAACCCATACAACAATACAGTTGTGCTGTGTATGTCGGTTTTGTCAAACACGCTGCTTCCTATTTCAGAACTTTGTTTAGTTCAAGTATTATAGTTTCTGAAAGTTTGAAAGAAAGACAAATTTATTGTTACGATAGAGTACAAAAGGATGATAACCGGAATCTTTTTGATCCCGTGATACGTGGATGAGTGGTATGCGGATGTGCAAATGCACTTTGAATAATCTTATACAATGTTATCAAACAATATCTCCTCAATCTGTTCCAATTCCCCAGTCATTTTAGTCATCATTTTTAGTGTGGATGTTGCTGTTGTTCACAAATGTAGGTGGAAATGGGTATGAATTAACAAGCTCATCGACCATCGATCTAGTGCTTTGTTCAGTAAGTTGTAAATACTTTATCAGTTAAAAAACCAGTAATCGTAAAATTCTTTATCAGTAAATTGGTAAAGTGCAAAACCGTCTACCAACACTATATTTTTGTTCAATGGACCGAGTTTTGTTAACTTATAGTATTCCGTATTTCCCATATTACACCGATAATGCATTTAAATATTTAACCTACAACTTAATTTATTTTTGTACCGAATTTTACTATTACAAATTGACGGGAGAAGCATTATTTGTTTTTAAACTATAAAACATTTACGAAAACATCTGTAGTTAAAAAAAATATACCCCGATGGAAATTGAAGGTATAAAACAGTGGTTGATGTTTTACAATAGTTACTTTGTCCTAAATCATTGTAGTTTCTTATATTTCTCTTTTTCATAAACCTTCTCCAACAAAAGTTATAAAGAGTTAAATTTCCTTCAGATTTTATGATAGTTTAAAAGACCCAGCATGACAAGTTCATTAGTTTAATGTTTATGTTTGAAATGTTTAAAAAAAACTCTAATTCTTTTTGGATTTACTTCGAAATGTGAGGAGAGATCTTTAAGACATCAATTTTTGTTGTACGAGAGAGACGGTTTAGCCTCAAATATCAAATAAATGTTCTTCATCTCTTCAGTACTCTCTAAAAGGACCTAGGATACAGATTTAGGCGACAGTTGCAATTAGAAGGGATTTTTATCCAGCTTCCGTATAAGTTACAGAAGTGGAAGATTTGACTCGTAAGTCGGTAGAAAAATTATATAAAAAATAGAAAACATGCAAACTAAGCCTGCTGTGAAGAGCAATTAATAATATTGTATCGTTTTATGTTGTATTTATGATTACTCTTGATAATTCCTCAACATATTACATATTATATGAATGTATAAATTTTTGTACATGATACTTGCTATGCTATTATAATTTATCATGGGTATTTAAGCTTATGCGTGTTTAAGGTTTAAGTATAATACATTTAAGATGTGTCTTCAAAATATGAACAACAGCGACTCATTGTCAGCAGATAAGATCATTCTAAACTAATTATTAGTGAATAGGCAAATCAATCATGATGACCGAGCAGGACTGACTGTCTTTGTATATTAGATAAAAGTCATGAAGGTATTTTTTTATTATTTAAAAATAGTTCATGCATAAAAGTACAATGTAAATGTAAGAGCATTATATGATATACTATCATTACTAAATAAGCTGATCTTTAAAAATTATTAATTAATTTTGGGTTCGGAATTGGCTGTGTAAATGTTTCGCCTACTTTTTGCCCGAAAAGTTTAGTCTTTTTTTAATGTCAAGTTTGGAATTTCCATCTTCCAACTTCCAACTTTGAGAGCAAGGGGAAATGGATGGGACAATGTAATAATTATTGGCAAGGAACTTTGGATAAAAACGCTGAGTAACAGGTGGTCCATCATTATCTGAGGGCTTTCAACGATATGCACGAGGTGACCATAGTAGATGGCTTCATCATACAGCTTAGCGGAGGCAAAAGGTAAGCCAGCACCTCCCAAGCTTCTAGAGACAAGTTGTTGTCAAAGCGGCTTTTTAATGAGGACTAAATTATCAATCAACTTTTCTAAACGACAGTAAAAATCCCTCTTCGTCTAGATTACTTTTACATGTTTGAGTTTGAGTGTTTGAGAGCCGGACTTGTTGATCTTCGAATGACAAGTGACAGTTTTGTATCCCAACTGGATTCCTATAAATATGTTGTTATGCTGTAATGTGATGATGGGCATTTGAAATGGCAGCCTTGCAACTATTATTGGAGTAGACTACAACTCTGTATAACAAATAAGCATGTATGTTTTTTTGATCAGTAATTAAAAATGGATCACATTCTAACAAATCCATTGATCGATTATAGAAGCAGACATCGAACAATGGGGACATAATTAAAAGTATTTGAATCATTTGATAGAAACAAAATCAACTTCCTCTTTTTGCCTTTCTGACAATGATCTATAATGAAATGGATCCTCTGCTGATTGCTTTACTTTAAAAATGTTATGACATCGGAATTGAATAACCTGCTTTTTAGCTGGTTGTTAATTTTCATCAAACAGAAGGTTACAGATGTCCTACCCAAATAATCGTTTCGAAATTACATCCAATCATCTATACACGGATCGATTAGCTATGATCCAATCGTTGTGTTTACGTAGACAATGAAGGACAAGATCCTATGTAGTTTTAAAATATTGAGAATCAGTGAGATTTCAGATTGGAAGCATTTGCATTCTTGAACATTTAAATTCCTTTCCGGTAATCCTAAAACTTCCGATATCGAGTTAAGGGTGAATTGTTAAATTAGGCCAAGAAAGAGGATCAGAAGTAACTTGAATTAACATTTGTTTCCAAAACTGGAGAACGAAATTGTATACAAAGAGACATTACATAAATTATCCCAGATTCCGGTTTACTTCATGAAAGTCCGCACATACCGAGGCTTAAAATTACAAGGGACCAGTTTCCCATATCCTTACCATGTAATAAGATAATTACTAACAATTTACACCATAAATGACAAGAAACATACGAACTAGTCACGATCCTTCTGTTGTCCCCTAGTCATCAACACGTTGGGGGCAGTTAATTGATATGAAGACATTTTTACTGGACGGGGTAATAAATTCCTGATACTTTACGATGTGGGATGTCGTTTATTATTTCATTCCAAGTGATTAGAGTTTTTCAAACAATGTCCTTTTTGAACGAGTAAATGAATTGCTGTATTTACCTTATTTGATAACCTTGTTACTTCTGGGGCCTTGTTTCGAATGTGATAACACGCTTGTGTTGGGTGATTAGATTTACTACAAAGAAATACGGCTGGTTTCATTGGCTTTGCTATAAGAAGCAAAAATGGTGTTGTATTTTACATTGTGTCGTCTGAGGGCTTTGTTTGATAACTGGTTTGTTTATTGACCGGGTCTGAAAGTAAACGAAATGAAATTGACATTCATTGTTATTTGTGTATCGATAGTTGACACTTGACACAAGGAATCAGGTTCCTTGTCCCACCTCGCACTTTAGGCTGCGACATCTTAGTTTCATCATCTTTTGCTTAGGCTACTTTGTTGGTATTGAAATTTGATGGCTGAACTTTACGACGACAGCGTTGGGATACAGCGTTGAATTTATTGAGTTGAGATTGGATGAGACACTGTAGTCATCCGAAATTATGGTGACTCGAGTGTACAGGATCACTTAAGGAGTTAGTTGGCTTGTGCCTCTAGAAATTGTAGAATATATTATCTGAGTGGCTAATGAGAGTAGGGAATGATAAGATCTGTCTACGAAGGAGGTGGCAGGGCACCGGCTTCTTCCTTCTTTATGCAACTAGAAATTTCTGGGCATTGGCCAGCTCTGTGGATAATTCCTGCCATTGTTTTATAATTAAAGGCTTACGATGATGGGCCTTGTATACAAATTACAGCTGTAAATTTAGTCTCGGAAAAGTCCACAATTACGTAGGAACATACTTGACGGGAATTGGAATGATGATTCTTCCTTAAATAAATCTAAGACAAAATACAGTTCATAAACGTAATGGACAAGAAAATATTTGTATTAAATATTTTTTGTTACCAGTTTTGTTGCAATTCAAAAGTTTTATGAAACCTGTATGCACTTTTCAGATACACGAATATATATACCTTGTTTATTATCACTTTGTCATATATTGAACAAATATATCGTGGACGAATATAATAACTCGTTTGGAATTTTACCAATCTGATACCAATCATAGACATACAGAATTAGATGAATTAAAACCTTGTTAGGAATTGTTGAACTTTTCTTATCTATTGGCTCTTGTACTCTTCACGATTTAAGTAATTTTTGTGAGTGATGTTGTCAATGTTGTTGATTGTTGGTAGGTTTTACCAAAGTTGGACAAATGACCCAAATTCCCCTAATTGATGTTCATTCTGATTTTGTAATTCATGGTTATAAATATTGACAATTGAAATATACGATCAATAATCTGTGGAAGATTAGGCAAATAAATACTAAAGCTTCTCCCAAAATCTAGTGTTTAGACGAGAATATATTAAATCCAGTGTCTGAGATACAACATGTTTTGACAACCTTTCATGGAATGACATGGATTCAAATACAAGAAAGGATAGGGATTGTCGTCAACATCAACAGGAAAAGGGAAGGGTTCCTTTCAAAAATAGCCACTTGAGCTCAAAAGGTCCAGCTTTCCAACTTACAATACCCATTTCAAAATACCTATCTGAAGTACAAACAAAAATGTCTGCATATATTTCTTCATAATTTTCTTAAAGCTTCGGGTAAGCGATGGAATAAAAACAGTATGCCATAAATGCAGTACATTGACTCTGGAAAATTATAAGACCAGCACAAGATTTCTTGACTCTATAATCCACAAAATCTATTGCACCCTTGTGTAGATGCAGACCTCGACCTGGATGGGATTGAAAGTTTGAAAGGATTGCTCAAATAATGGATTTGTGGATTATAGTCAATACTTGACACCCGCATAAATTCCAGTTTTATGGCTTCTTAACACGCCAAAATGAAGTTTTACGTATGGAATCCCTATAATCTAGGAATCAAGTAATCAATATTCCTACAGATTATCGATTACCTCCACAGCCAATTATGCTGCATACTTTCCTATATTTTTATTACTCCACGGGTTTTGCAATTCACCCATACAAATTTAACTAGTCCAGCTTATTTGTGGTTAGTGCTGGGCTTTACATTTTAAAAAATATCTCGGTACCTGAGAGTCCTGAGTTCTGTACCCTATTAAGTTCAATACCTATCAGAAAGCAGTTTCTGCACATGCAATCTTATGTAAAATTGTAAATATGCACCTTATCCCTCCGGTTAATTAATATTCATTGTGAGAAGGTTTTCTGGTATTAGATAGCATGCTGGCATTTCTTAGCACATAATTCAGACTAATCTCAGCCCCTTAAAGAGGAAAGGCGAAGGCAAGGTCGTAAATCCACCCTGTACGATTTTTAATGACTCTCTAAAAATTCATTTTCCCTTTGAATCCTATGATTCGTTTCATTACAGTATATTTCAATATTCTGATGCGATGTGATGGTTCCCTGGTCCGACCTGGTCCAGTTTCTGATTTTGTGGCATGGCAGTTGGCAAGTTGGGATGCAGCAAGTAATATCATTATTTGGTAAAGTTGAATGGAATGGGGTAACTATTCAAATGGAAACCTGTGCCTTCATGCAGGGTCTAGAGCGTTTCCATAAATTTATGCAATCACTTAAGAACTTCTGACAGCTTCTGATTAAGCCTCCTATTGTTTCTGGTTCAAGTATCTATTGATACTTTTGTATGCCTTTTTCTTCGACTACATATTATGGTATTTCCTTATACATACTGAACTAAACATTTTATAAGTTTTCATTGTGTGCACTGACTACACAATTCAATACTCAATCATGAATCTCAATCCAAGGTATATTATTCCATCAGTGCAGTTCAATAACTTTTAGGATGACATGGACATAATGAACTAATTCATTCCTCTTCTTCCTCTGAATTTGTTCTAACGAAATAATTAAATCATGGTATTTAATAAAATATTCCCTTACATCTTACACACTTATGGATAACATCTTTATCTCCAATACTTGATGTACCTGCATTTTTTTCGTTGAGATATATTTCAAACAAGTTCTACTGCCACTTGCTAGCTACAAACTATAAGACCGAAATGCCGTATTAAGTTATCAAAGATCAGAAGTATAAAAGTATGTACAAGCAAAGTTGATGTGCTCAATTGGTGTGCTAAGAACAATGTAAAAAGGATAACTATGAAAAGCTAAGCGATGAATGTCAGATGACGAAGGAATTGGAGAGCGTATGAAAACTTGCTTTACTTAAGCCTCATAAGATGGCCTTCTCTGGACAATGAATGGTTTTGTAGCTTCAATAAAGCTTCACGAACTAATGTACCTACAACATTATAGTAGAAGAACATTACAATTTCGTTTCGTAGCAGAAAATCAACTCATGCATCTTTCGGTTTAATGTACGCAAGTCTATGGAAATTCGGCAAACTAAGCTCGTAAAAATTATGGCTTGTCGAAATTAATCTTGAAATTTTAAATCCGAACCAACTCTACCAGCAATTTGTAACAAATAGATAATATTGTAATCTAGGCTGTAGCTGAAGTCTTTTCATATGCAGGTCTACGTCTTAAAATCCTCAAAAGCCTAATGATGCATCCATATTGATGTGTTAAATATCCAATCTCCAACACTTGTTTTTAAAAGCTTGTTGTGCCTTGTGGCAATATGGCTTTCACCATTTTGTACTAATAGCCATAATAATTCTTAATGAAAGTGTGACAGACAGACAGTTAATTGAAGAACATACTGTTGCTCCCTTTTTTGTTATCACAACATCGTATCCTCATACGGCTTTATATGTTTCTATATCCAATGTTAATGTTTGTTATTGTTCCTCCTGTGATGACGGCCGACTGACATGTCAGGAAAACCCAGATGCTTCTACCAGTTCTAACAAACCAACCATTCTACCCTGATTACGATTACTAAATTACTCTTACATCATCCCTTGATTATTGATCCATAAAAAAGTACACAGAAATGCATTATAATTTAAGGCATTACGTTCGATCGGACCGACTGCTGTGCAGTGTTATTACCTCTCCCGTTTTTTTAAACTAACAAATATCTGTTAATCCATAATCATTTTCTATTTTAAACATTTAAAGCTGCTCCTCTCTCAATTTTATGGAAAAGTCGTAAAATTTTAAACACCGTCTTATTACCAACCGCAATATTACTCAAGCCCTTGGGATAGGTAAATAGTCAACAGTCAGTATTTTGTTTATAAATCCGCTTAATGAAAAGCGTAGGCATCTGCTTATCTCACTTTGGACCCTCTACAAATTAACTAGACTAGTTCCTTATAATAATTCACTATAAATATGTGTAACCTTTTGAACTATACTTGCTACAGTGTAATTCTTAAGCTAGAGCATAGGATAAGTAAATTGATACAGAGGGACCACCAGTAATGAAAAGCGTGCCTTTTGGAAAATACCCTTTCTGTCCGATGCATCTGTCAGTTTTAATGATGACCTTTGTTAATGATGAGCATAAGTGCTAACCGAAAAACAACATTAGGGGAACATGTAACATTACAATAAAACTACAAGCCCTTTGGCCATAAAATATTTTGAACACGCAATCTAAGTTATATCGAAGTATGTTCCTTTTCCTTCTTTTTTGGTTAGTAATCCCAACAATTTTTGTGGTTACTTAAAGGTCGAAAGTTTTCCGTAGATTTTTCTGCAAGGATTGTATGTCCTGCCTCAAGCTGTACAAGTAGTATATGCATATACAAACTAAAACATGCTCAAGCATTCGAACTTACAAGCCATAAGCTATAAAAGACACAAAGCTCTTGTTTGTTACACACACCTCGACACAGAAATACGACAATAGGAAGACGCTTGTGTATTGTAGTAATATAAATTAATGCAGATTGGTTACAATAATAATTTAATATGGTAATTGAAGGATTTTAATTCTCATGTTTTGACATTCCGTTCTCCCAATAGGAGTCCCTGTTGTGATGGAATTTTGGGATAGTCTGACTCCTGACATGAAAAAACCACCACTGGTTGATTTTTCTATTAATTAACTGCACCGAATGACCATTGTTCCGTATTATTATTATGTTCTGCATTCTGAAATTTATTTGCACGCTATGTATAAAAGAAAAATGATCCACATCTCAAAAACACCAGTCCTCTTGTCAAGTCTCAATGTCAAGATTCGGAATGGAAAAATGCAAGATAATTGTATTTGCATAAAATGCAGTTACAGGATGTCAGTAAAATCTGACATCCTGCAACACAGTTACTAAATTAAATGATATGTTCAAAAGTGAAGTGAATGTGAGCGGCAGGTGTACAAGATCAAGTCAAAAGTGCAGCGTGACTGTCTCAAATACAAAAATGTGTGATAAGTCAGTGAAATCTTTCTCACAAAAATTTGGAACAATCTACCTTCAGAAATTAGAAATTTTGACACTACAAATGTTAATATTCGTCAAGCTCTCAATCAATGGATTATGGAGAAAAGAACGTCGGATTTTGTTACATGACATAATAATATGCATTTAGTCTAGTTAGTTTAAATTTATTTTAAGATTATTATTGATTTATTAATTAGTTCGGAGTTTTGTTTTCTTCATTTTTGTGCCACTTGTGGGAGACCAGTCTGAATTTGTACTGAACAATTGTATGGCAAGATAAATAAAGGTCAAACAAACAAACAAACAAACAAACAACAATTGCATATACCAACAGATATTGGTTGCTTTTATCCAATCCAAAAGGAATAAAACAAATATATGGTCATCGCACTTTCCTGTATTTACTTAATACGTTTTAAAGAGTTGGGATCGTAAAGGTAATTGAAGGGTATGAGATAGCTTTCCAAGAAGTGTGAACGAGCAGATTTTTAGTTGTTGTATTTTGTCACGAAAAAGTGACTCTTTGCTCTGGTAGACATCAAGGCGGTAGTTGTCTGTTGCTGATTGTGGTGAGGAACTGTTAACTTACAATTAAAGAAACATTAGATTATACAATTTACGTAAGATACGATATTTAACAAATGCATGTACTTACACGATCCAGATAATCGAAATTAAAATCCTATTTGATGTCCATTAAGAACATTGCAATTCTAAGAATTCAGGACTGGTTTCCGTCTCAAAAATTCCCTTGGCTTAAGCTTCATAAGAAAAAGAACTAAACGTTGGAAGTGTGGATATTTCGACTTTTACAAAATATCCGTTTTTATGAGGAGGTGCATGGCTTATGCTACTTAATTTATTGTACATACATTTTAGGGCTAAACTTCACTACTTTACGACGCACTTTCTTCGGGGTAAAAGTTGTGTATTTCTCTATGAATTGCAAGACATTAATTTCCACTTCATGCAGATGTAAGGCTTTGAAGATGAATTCGTAGATGAAGTCAAATGTGTCTGAGGAGCATTTCATGAGCCCCAACTCCACAACCACATGCGTAACTAAACGCACCATAATCTACTTATCTGGTACGAAATTCGAAAGTCAAACCAATCAACCAGGGCTCTGGAAACTCTGGATGCATAGTCTATAAAGGATGGGTACTTTTTTTTAATAGTAAACAGAACTGAAAAGATACTTATTTTCAGTCAAATATCTAAATAACCCATAAATAACAGTTACTTAGCCAATGTACATATCATTATGAAACACCCAGTATATGGAGCTAGGCTCACCGGGGGCAGGTGGGCACGTTGGCTCGGAACCGACCGTTGAAAATCAACGGCTCCATTCATCTCTAAGTATATGGAGCTAGGCCCACCGGGGGCAGGTGAGCACGTTGGCTCATAATCGACCGTTTTAAATCACCGGCTCCATGCTTCGTCTCTCATTATACTAGCCATCGGTGCCCGGCTAGCGGGCATCGCAACGGCTTGAAAATATAAGTTGACATCTCTTTAAACCGTTGCAAACAATTTAGCAAACTCAACATCTTATTTCTTAATCAACTACAGGTACCAAATTAAACGTTTGCAGCCCGATGGCTACGCCATTTGGATTGCGGTGGCTACGCCACTTGAAGTCCGCTGGCTACGCTCCTTGGAGCTCGGTGGGTACGCCCCTTGGAGCTCGGTGGCTACGCCTCTCGGGGCTTGGTGGCTACACCACTCGGAGTCCGGTGGCTACGCCTCTTTGAGCTCGTTGGGTACGCCCCTTGGAGCTCGGTTGCTACGCCCTTTGGAGGTCGATGGCTGCCCCCCTTTGAGCTCGGTAGCTACGCCTCTTTGAGCTCGGTGGGTACGCCACTCGGAGTCCGGTGGCTACGCCTCTTTGAGCTCGGTGGGTACGCCCCTTGGAGCTCGGTGGCTTCGCCTCTCGGGGCTTGGTGGCTACGCCTCTTTGAGCTCGGTGGGTACGCCCCTTTGAGCTCAGTGGCTACGCTGCTTTGAGCTAGTTGGATACGCCACGCCACTTCCTACTTCCCATATCTACAAATGAATAAATAAACAGACCCGACTTAAATCAAAACAACAGGCCGAGCAAGTCGTCTGACTTTATATCTTCGTTTAGTTCATATCTAGATATAATATTTGACTTATAAAGCAAATCTAACTAAACAAGATCTTTACAAATACATAGTAGCAGAGCATTGACTACATATAACTCATATAGGACAACACCGGATATTTGATTCATTACCAAGTCACAACATTAAAGATATATTAATATAATACCCAAGACAAAGCAATATGGGGTATGTTGCTACATATTATAAACTATGTAATACTGACACAGACATCTGAATCAATATCAACAGATTTTGAGTCCTGTAATCTGTTTCCAACGTGCCTGTAGTGAATATCTTTATCTGTTTACTAACTAATTTATCCATCCTCAGCTGAAAATTTAAATTTACTAAATTAATCGCCCATATGATTCAAATCAATTGATTGCTTGATTAGGTGCAGGGCTGAATTCCAAATTGAAGATGAGCACTGGAAGGCGTACTTAGGCTTTGGTCCTTGCGTAGTAAACCGACCCGGAGAGATACTTTTCCTTATTTTCAGCCAAATATCTAAATAACCACATGACTTGCAATTAGACAACCGACCCATTCTTAGCAGTTACAATGTTAAATTAAATACATGTTGAAGTACCGCATAAATTTCCTTTTCTCCTCGAGCAAGATTTCATTAGTTGGCTTGATATCTTTCGTCTTAAACAGCTCCTCCAGCCGACCTGATAAAATACAAAGACAAATTTCAATTACATTAACTTAGAACCAAATATATCGGAGCTTACTAGAAATACATTTCAATAACATAATTTAGTAAATAAGATATATGAAATAAATATATCGGAGCTTACTAGAAATACATTTACTTATGAGTCTTAGCATATGAATTGGAGCCAATATGGGAGTCTTCTTTCCCCGAAATGAGCTGTTACCCTTCTGGTCTGCTAGTTCCACAAAATCGTGTTTCCGGAAATACTGTGATTGTAACAAGAAATTAGAATGAGTTTGGCAGTTAGAAACCATTGAAGGTCAGATTTCTGAACCCTTGGTAAAGGTTAAAAAATCTTAATTGAAGATTATTGAATTTAAAAAAATTGGCAGTAAAGTACCTCTGTAGATGTATCGAGTTCTTCAATGTATAGAAACCAGCCCTCCACCGATGCATCAAAATATTCCCGTAGGCCACAACAGTAAAGATTCGCTCTGTCACCCTGAACTTTATCTTCCGAAACGTACACTGATTTAATGTAGTCCAAAAGCATGTCCTCCACTGACACTTTGGCTGGAATCTCGATAAGCTTTAAAAAAATATTGAAATTTAGCATTCAGATTGTAATGAAAACATTAAGAACAACAAACTGAGGTATGTGAAGTTTATTAGATATTTATTAAATTACCATATTATTGGACTTTATTTGTTTATAATCGTACTCCAAGACTGATAATAGAACGACATCAGGCGAAATAGTTTCTTGACTTGGTAAGGCATCATCTTCGACAGATTTAACAAGTTCGTTTCGGGTGACATTAACAACCGGAGTCGCCTTAGCTTCCGATTTAGGGACATATATCGAGACCTCTTTTGATGTAGCAACCAAATCCTGCACGCCTTCAAAAGCGACAACTCCAACCAACGGTTTAGCTCCTCCCTCTTCGACTTGTTTTTCAGTCTGAAAAGCAACGTCTGTTGTAAGCGTGCTATATTCCACGGGCTGAGATCTGGCCACCGGAGCTCCGCATTCTGCCAGTTCAGCGATTTTTAACTGCTCATCAAACGGTACCCACTGCAGAAGGACTTCCACCGGTTTTGAGGCTCCAAAACCAGTAGCGTTTACTGCCACTTCAGTAACCTCCAACGGATCTTCTACCAATTCAGAGACAATCAATTCGGGGATATGTTCTCCTGGCTTAGCGACGGCGAACATTATGAAGGTCCCATTTTTAGCAGTATTGGAAACATTCAGCTGTGTATCTGTATTATCTTCTAACGGCTCATCGACGTCTAACATGGTACAGACTTTCAGCGGGGCTTCATCTTCTACCGGCATAGCAACGTCCAACAGGGTAGCATTTTTTACACGCACTGGGACTTTCAGCTGGGTGTCAGCTGTTAACGGCTGATCGACGTCCATCAGGGCATCATTTTTGCCGGCATTGGAAACTTTCAACGGCGTTTCATCTTCTACCGGCATAGCAACGTCCAACAGGGTAGCATTTTTTACACGCATAGGGACTTTCAGCTGGGTATCAGCTGTTAACGGCTGATCGACGTCCATCAGGGCATCATTTTTGCCGGCATTAGAAACTTCTTCTTCTTCTTCTATTTCATCTTCTACTGACTTAGCGACGTCTAACGGGGCAATATTTTCTACGGGATTGGGATTTTTCATGTGGGTGTCTTCATCAACCAGCTTAACACCGTCCAACAGTTTATCATTTCCGACATCATGTTTGGAATCCTCTTCTACCGATATAGCGCCACTAATTAATAGAGGACGATCTTCTAAGGGTATATGATTGACTACTTTCAACTGGGTATCCTTTTCTGCCGGTTTTGAAACTTCTATTACTTTGAGGAGCTTTGAAGCTGTTTCCAGTTCAAATGGTTCAGTAAGGTTCGCCGCTTTTGCTGGTTTAACGGGACTAGAAACTTTTGCCGCTGTAGCTGGCTTGATGAGCTTAGAAACTTTTACCCCTTTGGCCGGTTTGACGGGCTTAGACGCTGTGGCTGGCTTGATGAGCTTAGAAACGTTTACCCCTTTGGCTGGTTTGATGGGCTTAGCCGCTGTGGCTGGCTTGATGAGCTTAGAAACTTTTGCTCCTTTGGCTGGTTTGACCGGCTTAACCGCTGTGGCTGGCTCGATGAGCTTAGCAACTTTTACCCCTTTGGCTGGTTTGACGGGCTTAGAAACTGTTGACGATTTAGCTCGCTTGACGGGAAACGAAACTTTTCTCGATATAGCTGGTTTGACGGGATTAGAAGCTTTTGCCGCTGACAGTGGATTGACTGGCTGAACAACTTTTGCAGCTTTATCTGGTTTCACGGAATTAGTAGCTTTTACCGCTGAAGGTGGATTGACGGACTGAGAAACTTTTACCAGCTTAGCGAGTTGGATGGACCTGGCAACTTCTTCAGGTTTGGCCCTTTTCCCCTTTTTTGCTGATTTCCGCGAAACATTGTCCTGGACAGGTTCGGAAACTTCGGCGGATATTACCACCTGCCGCGGCTGGAAATCGGGTATCCGAAGAACGTCTTCTTTCGCATTTACATCACGACGAGCTATGCAAATGTTAAAATACTAACATTAAACCAAACAAAATACCACTTCGTCGAAATTGAATAGAGTTTATAGAGGAATAGAAAGCTAACCACGTCCACGAATATTGTCAACGATGTCTGGGGAAGATGCTTTTCGTTTACGACCCCTCCCAGCTACTTTTTCAACAACTGGAATAGTTGTGGAATTGGTTTCACTGGCTTCCGTCCCTGTCGTCAAGTCATTGATTTTGTTCTTCGTGATTGTGCTCTTGGTCTTTGCAACAGCTTTCCTACAAATCAATAAAACATTTGAATGTTCTGTAGTTCACAAAGATTACGTGTGTTTATGAAATCAAATAAATCCTTGTTTTTACTTTCGCGGATTGTATTTCTTTAAATTCGTTAGATCTTCTTCCCGGAGAGCCGTCAATCGATCTACTGGCACCCATTCATTCCACCTTTTCAAGGGACACTCAAAATTAATTCTGGCACAATTTTTCATTCACCCAAAACAACTGGAATAAATAATGTGAACGTTAATACAGTCATACTTACTTATTAGCCCAGTTTAAGTAGTGAAGGCAATAGACTAATTCGTTCTTTTTGCTGTCATCCTTCAAATCCGCATACCACGAGTCAATTCCTGCCCGGTTCTTTGATGCTTGCACAGACTTCACCCCCGGAAATGTTGTCTCTACTTCTACCCTAGTCATCACATCCAGGACATTGGCTGGGTACGGCGTCCCTCCAAATACACACATGACTTGGTCGCCCTTTTTAAACTTTCCAACATTGGAAATCGGTGGTGGGGTTTGAACTTCTTTAACCTTTGACACCACTAAAACAAGACGAGAAAAACAACGAATTAATAAGTGCAGGATCGTGGTGTACTATTAAAATAACAAATCACATATGAATGGACAGTGGATTACTTTGTGGGCGTTTGTGAGGTCCCGGAACTGAGCCCTCCTGGTCCCGAAGAGGTTCAATCCCTCCTTTTTGTGGATTAATGGCTGATGGGCCACCTCCTCGGCCACCACGGCCGCGTCCACGGCTGCGTCCCATTTCTTTACGCTTACCGAACTCGAATACTTCGACGACACTTCACTTCACTAACGTAATGGACAATTGATTGACTCCAATTTCGACCGTTATACGTTACATATAAATAAGCATATCTACAGATACAGAACACAACAGCATAACACATAAACTTACCTTTTGAGGGTTCTACAAATGCAATGGGTAGAAAGTGCAAATTGGTTGCAAGTTGAGGTTGATATCTTGAATGTTCTTCCAGCAATCTGAAACCACACAAAAGTAATGATGATTGAAAGAAAGTCGGTTAATTATTGAAAGACAGAGTACGAGAGAGAGTTCAGTAGAGCAAACCTTCTTCCACACGGTGTGAATCGTGAATGTGGAAGTGCCGTCGTGGTCCTGCTGTACCGATATTTATAAAAAAAAACTACCGGGTCATTCACGTCTTACGTGAGAAATATTAACGTACTAGTTGGTACGAGGACCGATTTCCTTCCTATCTTACCCAACCTAATTGTACACATACGAACCATTTTAAGCAAGATAACCTAGAGGGTGGGAAGGACGGCGTAATCTCTGTTCGGCCCCTTGCTAACAACTTCTCCAGGGAGGGAAGCGATGGTGCGTGTGGTGGTAGTGGTTGTCTTGCCTTGGTGTGGTGCATGGTGTGGTGGTGTCATGGCCGGGTGTCACATGAAAGATTTTGAAGTTGAGAGTTTGTACTTGTTGTAAAAGAGCGGGAAATGTTTAAACTTAAAGAGATGAGCTGTTAATGGGATAAGATTATTAATTGTAATTAACTTCTTGTAGTTAACATAATTAAACATTGAATAATGTGTGATGTTCAGGTTCAAACAATTATGCTTTATATGAATGAATGAATGACTGCTTTATTCATATGGTACTGACTGGCTGGTCTGGGGGACCCCCAGACCAGCCCTAGTGGGGGTGGCTATCCTTATGCTTAATTGTTGAAGCAGTCATTAAAAGAATGGTCTCTGTTGCTTCCTCTTTAAGCCAAGCTTTGTCAAATTATATCTCGTTAGTGTAATTACACTTCTTAACTCGTGGACAGGTATGTTGTATTTGTATTCCAGTTTGGGACGCCTTTGGACAGTAGTGTTAGTTTCTTAA
Source organism: Desoria olivacea (assembly GCA_034695115.1). Classification (NCBI taxonomy): domain Eukaryota; kingdom Metazoa; phylum Arthropoda; class Collembola; order Entomobryomorpha; family Isotomidae; genus Desoria; species Desoria olivacea. The sequence continues at coordinate 23,142 of JAQFZA010000167.1, forward strand.
AAAGTTGTCGAATGTCATGTCATCATTGTCATCCATATGAACGTTGCTCCCAACTGATTCTGTGCCATGCCATTGATAAGGTAATAAAGAGGGGAGGAGACTAGTATCCATGATCATCATTTATCACCACACCTACATCATCTTCTTGAGTATGATCTTAAATTTTAAATCCTCTTCGATTTCAGCTAACCGTCCAATCTTTCTTGTTGTGACTACAATTGAATGCATATACTTCAGCTTTGCCTTCGTGCATGTAATGATCTTTTTGATTTAAGAATGGTTATAGGATTCGTTACGTTTCAAATTCTCATCTCCTTTAACGAAAGTACCCGTATCGTATCAGCTTCAATACTGTACAAAGTAGGAACTGTCGTACGAGCCCTCATCTTGTGGTCAGAAGAAATCACATAAATTGATTTAAATGAGTTTTTGAAAGCAGAGTGGATTCTTAATGTGAATATTTTTCGGGTAAAAAAATCAATCAGCCGGACATCCTTAAGTTATGCTATCATCAGCGTCATACTTGTTGTTGTAAACTAATCGTTAATAATCAAATCAATTTCCAAAGTTGGACTCATCGTTTATTGGATTTTGAAGGAGATGAGCTGTGCATTGAAGTATTGATTGTGTGTAGGCTGTAGGTTGTTCCTTTAGGCATACGTATCAATTTATTGAACAAAAAATACTCTCTCTACTGAACCTGGATATTTCCTATAGTAAATCGGTACCTATATGTATGTAAAGTATGTAAACCCTACGGACAACCTACGACCTAATTGTAATTCAAGGCATTTACTTTTTCCTATTGTTTATGGTGTAGGCGAGGATGGAAAAATACGAGCAAAAACTGGGGGATTACCTCTTCAGTATTATTCCCATTTACTCATGAGACTTGTGACGCAGTTTGGTTATTATGATATAATGATGATGTGTAATTGGGAATCTTTAATGGATAAAAAAAATTGAGTCATGTTCCTTCTCTGTAATCTTATCTTCTAAAGATCACAAGATCATTTGCTACCAGTTCCGTTACAGTCTCAATGGAGAAATTATTCTCAAACCCCGGAACTTGATAAGTACAATAGGATTCAGACAACCAATTCCATTTTTTGTGTCACCTTTTTTTATTTGTGTGACATGTAGGAATCTATGTATGTATTAAATATTTGCTAGATTTGTCTGCGTCAGATATTGTGGGTTCGGAGGTCAGGGTGAATAGCTTAGAACAACATGATCAAACGAAGTCATCAAGTAGTAAAGTCAACCAGATTGTTTACACTCTTGGCATCTTTTTAGCCATAAATCCTTCTAGATCTTAAAAGCCTTCAAACCATTTAAACAGCCGATCCAAGACTCAAGGATATTTGCTTTCTTTTCAACTAAGAACTAACAACATTAAATTCCGTAGTCATCCATCAGTTAAATTGTGCAAAGTCGTCCTACGCCAAATCAATCACCCGAAAATAGTATAAAAAAGTTGTATTGAAAACAGCTTCAGACGACATTTGACTGAAGTAAATCACATTTTTTGCAGGATTTTTTTTGTATTGATTTAAGCCTGTAAAAATGAATTGATCACACAATTGCAGTTTTGGCAGACGGACAAGAATGTTGTCTGTTTCTAATCCTGAATTGGAACAGGATCATGATTTTGCATCGTATCTCCTGACTTGATACATTATTATTGTATCCAATATTCATTTTCAGCAATAACACCAAGTACCTTCAAGGCTCAAGGGTTACAATTTATTTTTTTAAATCATTCTAGCTGGACACATGCACATGTTTCCAGAAGAGCATGGATAGTGTGTAAGCTACTTGTATTTGTTACTGACAACATGGAGAGTCCGTCATTTTAAAGCCTAGTCTTCGGCAATATATGCCCACCGCTTCCGTGTTCCTTATCCGTTAATTCCATCTGCTATACTTTATTTCCTTTGAGCGTCAGTGTTTTAATGTTTTGAACCTTAAAAGAGCTGTTTAAAATAGCAGTTTAATGTATTATTTAAGATCTGTAAGCATACATTCAGTATATTTAGCGATGTATATATCGTTCGCCCATATTGACTTACCTAATCCCATTGAGGATCCGTTCAGAATTCCCTTTCAAGAATTTAAACTCACAACCCCAGGCATGCAGGTAGCCACAGTCGTACTTCTTGCTTTACTGTGCCGTTTATGCAAGCAAAGACAAAAGGATTTGAGTCCCAATAGTTTGATTTTATCGTCTGAGAATTGTTGACCACAAAGAGCTCCTTCTTATCCTCTCTCAACTAAGAACTATCAACCAGAACAATACTCAATCATTTACTATATGATTTTTTTATGCAAAACAAAACGAATCTGATTTTTATGACGCCGTTACATTATGCCTTTTATTATTGAACTGCTATGCTCGTTTAAAACGACGGTTAATTTTCGTCCCTGTACGCTTATCCATTATTTTATAGAGATAGTTTGCATAATAATATTATGATTATAGGATTAGCTTCACCTTCACCAGTGCTTGGCCTTTTGACTTGGGAAAATTCACACATATCCTAGTAATCCTAGTATGTCCTTAGGTGTTAAAGTCTCAAAGGGTTTGAAAGCTATCGAAGCTCATTTTTCATTCAGTGGGTGGTAGGAAAATGGTCGTTTATCAAATGGTAGATTCATTTTCTGAAATGAAGTGCCAGATTGAGATTATATATGACAGTTTTAGAGCCTCTGTATTATCTCACACTTAATGTATGGCTATTCATATATGCAAATTACAGATTATGCATATAAGGTATGTAATGCAAGTATAGTTTATTCAATGTAATAAGAGTTACAATTTGCAATCAGATAAAATCAGGTAGGCAGTTCGCTGCTATCATCGTCGAGTCACTGGTGATATAGTATTTGTCCTAGACGTTTTTAATTTTCTAAATCGATTACTGAAGTGTAATATAAATGTTGTATCCATGTTTTGTAACTACGGGGGCTTGGAGTGAGAAGACTAAACCAATGCAGATTAGCCCTTAAACGCTCTGATTTATTACTTGATCTCCATTTTTATGTTTCAAAAGAATTACCTTTGTTATTGTTTCCTTCAGAATTATATTACTTGTCATGAACTCTGACCGTCTGAAAATAACGTGTTTGTTACAGTTCACAAGAGCATTATTGATTACCTCTTGCACTATTATGTAACCGTACTTATATTCTTTGGACTTCAAGAAAACTTGATAATACGCGTCAGATTTTGGAGAAACGAATAATGCAAAGTTAATCTTAGTCCTTCCAAAATTGAAGCTATTAAACATGGTGTCTCATTGATTTTGTAACTATATGGAATTGGAAGGAATGGAAGTGATTTACATATCATTGTTTCAGTTGTATGATTCGATGTAGTTCGGAGTTTCTAATCATTTTTACCACTTAGCAAAAATAAATACTAAGATCCATCTTGGTAATTTGTTCTTGTAAAAATAAGTGGTCAACATCTTAACATTCTAAAAGAAACCAGAAGATGATGAACTGAAGTCAACTTGATAAGATTAAACCATCTTGAATATTTTTCCAATCTATAATTTGTATTTCAATTGTCGTAAAACAGTTGTATCACATAGACTTACATTTAATGTCTACAATTTATTATGGCCATATTTCTGTGCTGATCATATTATTTCCAGTGCTTATTTATTGAATTTACAACTTTTTACGAAGCTTCTAAAATTATTAACTGAAAGGAAACCGATTTGACAATTTAAGATTATTGACGTTATCAATAATGATATTTTAAGCTTACACTGAAATTTCCGTTCTCCCAGGTGAAAGGGTTGTAATTGATGTACACTAGTACAGCAGATAGTGCAACCATCATGCTCTTTTGTATAAATATAACACAACTTTATGATTAACACCAGAGAGGAATAGAGCAATATCCTCATCGTCTAAATTTCGAAAAGTGCAAATTACTACAAAATTAATTTTAAATATTTACGGCCTACAACAAAAAAATCTATTAAGTACATTTTTGCATGCATTGATATGGCTGGACACACATTTTCTCATTAAACTTATGGATACCTCAAGTGGATTTGATGTTCCCTTTATTGTTAGCTAAAAGCGAAGTAAATGCATACATTCCTTTCCCGGAAGCACAGCTAAATGATACAGACGGTGACATTGATGTAGTCTAGCCCTTTGAAGTAATAGTTAGCTGTTAACATTTTGCATTGTACAAATAGTGTAACTGCCTGCCAGGTACATGAGCTGTATTTGCAATGTTACAATAACATTATGCCGAAAGGTTTTTTAAATGTTCCGATCATGCAATACTGCAATTTTTAAAGAACATCCTCAGCAAACTGGATTTACGAGAGTTGGTTGTAAAAATAATTCGCTCATCCCTCAGGAATTCTAATAGACACCTATTGTTCTTCACAATTGAAACATTCGACGTATTTCAAAGACCGACAATTATGACAAGTTTGAAATCAAGTATGTAAGAACCAGACGTTTGTGAATTGTAATAGGAAGTATACAGATACAATCAATATTAGCTCAGCTCAAGGTACTGAAGGATGCTCAGGTACATAGTGTATCATATCGGAAAAATAAGTTTTGAAAAGGTCAAATACACACAGGCTAATTACTCTATCAGCCATTAACTGAAATATCAAGAGACTGAGAGAGTGTATAGGGAATGATAATGAAAGGGCAAAAGGTGTTAGTTGCAATGAATACTAATGAATTAGCTTACATTGTACTCATCATCAAACTCCTTAAGAAAGAGGAGATTGTAAAATTGTAATAATAAATTTGCATCTCTCTCTGTTGTTCCTCGTTGTTGCTTCTGGTCTGTCTTCGTATTTTGTTTGCATTGACTTATGATTGGATTGCATGTGATTATTATGTAGTTTGCAAATTGCATCTCACTTTCAGCTCTTTAGCGGAGGCTCAAAAGGTGCCGAAGAATTAGTTAGTTGGAGGAGTTGTTAGTGTGGATGTGGAATCTGCGGAAGATGACTGTACACTTATTATGTTGTCTACTTGTAAGTTGTACATTAAGCACAGTGTACTACAACAGGCAGCATTCCAACGGTTTTTCCACATACTTAGCCAGGGCCAATTTGCAATCACAGATCCGTTTGCAAAATCCTGTATGCAACTGTGAGCTAATAAGCTGAATCTGATTTACAAAACTGAAATCTACTTCGACCAAGCATTAAAGTTTGGAATCAAAGAAATGATTTTGGTCTGCCTATCTCCATTTATGACTTCCCGATGCACAAATTGTCCATCCGACCCCATTGATGATGATTATGATGACAGGGTGAGTGGTTAATATTTTGGGACTTTAGAATCCGTTATCTAATAACATTCCTTGTTGCGACAACACATAATTTGGGGCATCACCCAATCAGCCAACCCAATAATTCCATGTACTTGAATTCTACCAACCATAGCTTCAGACTTTTTTGCTTTTGGTGGCTCATTTGGTGTCTGGATGTGATGTAGATGACTTTTCATCAATTATCAAAAGAAATCTAGCCCTTGTTATGGGTGTAGAATGTCTAAATTTTGGGTTGGAATGTAGCTAAATACTTATGATTTTATGAGATTAATAATATCGACTTTTCTCGTTTTACCGTTACCTTCGCTAATTCATAACCCATAAGAGATGTTCATAATATCATAAAGATTATGAATAGCTGATTATTTCACATCTAGGATAACAAGTACATAACAATTTCCCATTTGTTTAGGAAAGGAGATTGACGTATGTTAAAAACAACTAGAAATTTCATCACTGGTTATTAAGTGCTGGCAGTGCTAGCATAATCAAAGCCCAAAATCGACTCTATAAAAAGTAAGGAATTATCGATTAAGGAAATGGTAACACTCACTCGGAATTAGAAGCTCAATGACTTCATGGAACTGATCTTTGTCATCACTTATCCTACAAATCTGTATCCTACCTAACATAACAATTTCAGTACATAAAGCACTACATCAATAATACATGTAAGAGTAAGAAGTAACGACATTATTCACATCCCACAGGTATCAGTATCCCAGATGGATTAATTGATTCCTATTCATGCTTACAGATGAATTGCTTTATTCCGTTTCAGACATTGACTTTTTGCTCGGACATTTAGTTCACTGTCAATCACTTCAAGGTGCACGATTATGATTGTTGACGATTGTCACATACCTAACTGAACTCTCACGCTTTAATACGCTTTGTAGAAGTAAGCAATAAGTAAGTATGAAAAAGTTCAATGCGGGACGTACTTTTTTAATCACTGTATACTCAAAGATTATTAATGCAATGTTTCATTGACGGATGACCTTTGGGATTTGGATTTAGATCAAATGGTTTCTTCAAGCTTTAAAAAAAACTGCTGACGAACATATTTTGAAATTCTGATCCTTTTTGGCTGAGATTTTTCGGACTGCTTCGATATGTTTTATTACAATCGTGGAGGGATTACGCATGTATTGCATTAGCAAAATGTAATAATCTAGTATTTAAACACGTATTGTTTTTTGCTATCTTTCGATTCATCGAATTAATTACAAGCTCGTCGCACATGCAACAAATATTACGCCGTGCATGTGAAGAATAATTGATTATGTAAATGACAGGTGCGATAGGAGACGCAACTATGATCAGTGATCAATTTATTAATTATACCATGGATGATTATGACTTAGACAATATACGAAAGTTCAGGTAGCTGAATCAAGTTTTTTTTAAACATTTGATGGTTAGCTTCTTGATTTAAAAATATGATTGTGATAGGTCATTGCGGACAATATACAGCCTCTTCTAAATCTAAATGCATATGATTAAATCGAGTAATAGTACCTACGGTAGAGTTGGCGTCCTGATGGGATGATAGATAATACTGATACATAACTGAATCCGAATCATTCGGTCGGTAGAGCCAAATAGCCACATCCCTTATGACATGATTCACCATTTGATCTAACGTCCCTAAGGGATGTTGGTGATGATAATACATGTGTGTTCATAAGCAAAGCTACTGCAGGTAGAAGGAATAAAATATAAAAATTACTAATTGATTTTGTTTGCGTGTCGATAATGAAAAATTGAGGGGCTCATCTGTCTACAATTCTTCATGAGAGAAGGCCGTCGAAAATACTGAAGATGAGGAAGAATTATTCATGGTCATTGAATATTGAATTATTTGAGACAACACGCAGAGAGACATGGACGACAACGAGGGTGACCTGACAAGCTTGACATGTTGACGTCTGGCTCTGTGACAAATTCTGTACTGCTTTTTACGAATCGTTGCCTCCTGACATGTTTTATTGTAGGATTCATAAGGCATAACTCAGAAATCCTAAATTTGTAAATACAATAACACATTACATGACGCATGGTTGTAATCATTAAATGATGATGATTTTCCAAAATTTAAAAAATAACAACTCAGCCTAGCAAAAATTGTGGACGTTTTTATGAAATTCTCCAACTGCGTAAAATGAGACCATAACGTGTCTCGACATCTTAAAAATCTCCAATACGTTTCTCCAATTCCATCGTCCCACATTCCTAATTCCACTTATGACTTGAACAACTTTGAAAATCAATGGAGCTGAAGAGTTGTGAACACATTTTTAATTGACATGGCACTCTACGACCTTATAGAAAGAAGCTCTGTGTCTGTATTAAGTCTGTGTAGATCTTTGATCCAAAGATATGGATCTGCGTCATCTACATGATGGCTGATGAGTTTTTGTACTGATATTAAGACATCCTCATATCATGTTTCGTAAGACAATAATTATTATATGTGTCTGATAATTATGAAGATGCTCTGCAGGAATCTCACACATAATTGTACGTTGCTTACTGCATGTGGTTCTGATTTTTCTCGTATGATCAGAAATAAGCCTTGAACTGTCAACCGTCAAGTCATCAATGTATAGGATTTCTGAAATAATCATGACGAAGAAGCATCGCATCAGACGATCAGGTTTCTTAATAACGTTTTAAGGAGTCATTTACCAATTGGATTCGTTTAGTTGGAAACGTTTATTTTTGACATCCGGCTATTCCATAAGAACATTTTTATTTTAAGGCACGGTAGAAGTTACAAATACAATCCCAATATTTATTATTAATTACATTTCACGTTACACAATTTGCACCTTTTAGTAGCCATACATTCATCTTTTTACACACTATTTTCCAACGCTTAATAGTCCTTTACTTATGATTTTAGTTTGTTGTCTGTAAGGGACTAAAACTAAAGGAGGTTTCACAACTTCAAAATTAACTGTCAGTATCAAAATGTCTACAACAATCCGCACAATTTCTAAATATGTACTCCATATTTAAAGAAGAGCCACAATTTCTGACGATGGATTGAAAATGCCAATTGATAAACAAAGGATAAGCCTGAATTCTTTGTCTCACGCCGATTCTCATAATCAATGTAGGTATTCTTAGGTATGCTATAAGTACTTACGAAGGTAAGTGAAAGTCTGGGTCAAAATCTAAAGATAGCAACCGCCGTCGTAGGGAATATAAATAGTGTGGGATTAAGTTCATTGAAATGATTGCTTTGCTAACGTATTGACCAGAAAACTGATTTCAAAGTGCTCATTTAACAGTCAGAATGGAACAAGGTAACATGTATACACATAATCCCTAAAAAAAGGCAAAAAATATCCTAAGAACAGGTTAGTAAAGCATGGAAAGGGTTGTGAAGCTTCAATATCCAACAGCTTTATGCTATTTCAAATACTTACTTTGAAACCCTGAATGTGACTTGTGAGACAACAATTTCTTAAGCAGGGGTTCGATATGTGCCATTAATGCTTAGCTTTCGGGTGTAAATGAAACGGATGTAGTGTGCTTGTAATCACCTTCCGTGCAAATTGAAATTGACAAGTGACACGTTCATGCATCCTGGATGAAGCATAAATCCTTAATACAAGGAGGTACGATAAAAAGACGTTGGACATCGTATATGTTAGATAACAGTCTGCAATATGTACTCGTAATAAAACCTGCATTAATTTCTTATGACATAAGATTTAAAACTTGGCCTGATTCAAGTAATCCGGTATGCGATATCCATTTGCACTTTTAATGTCAACCTTGGTGTCGCCAAGACCTGACTTTATAATTTGGGAATATTTCAGGCGTAAATTGGTACAGTCAAAACATTAATCTGTAGTCGCATCTACAAAAGTGGAGCTTACTCATTAGTTTGCAGAAGTCCTTGAGAGGTGAGGAAAGCACACTTGCCATCCCGAGCAGGATATGTTTAAAATCGCCCTGCCTCCGGAATCTTCATTTTTGAGCAAAATACGTACAGGTAGAATTCCATCATGATTCCTGTTAGACCACTAAGAAACCATCAGAACTTCGTATTATTCATAAAAACCTCCTGTGTCCTGGATGATTCACAATTTATTTAAATGAGTGAAAAAAATCGCATCAATCAAGCCATGTCAGAGTTGAAAAATCCAAAGGTACACCTCCTAACAATCCTAACTAGCTTAATTGGAGGCTGATTATTTGAAATCAGAATTGAAATCAAGCTCATTCTGCCTACCTACCCTAAAGGCCAAATATGTAAAATCATCTCATTATTAGAAATAATTATACGATGTACAAAGAGCTGTAATTGACATGTTCAAAATTTGTGAAAGGGAATTGAATGAATATACACACATTTACTCACAGGGTTGCTTCCGCTTCTGCAAATCAAATGTTTCATCTCTCGCAGGTGATGAAATCACCAGTTCCAGTTTTTTTAACATCATAAGTTTAAAGCTATCAAAGGTTTTTTAGCTACGATGCTCAATTCCTAATACTTGACTTGGCTTATAACTTGCATAATGCAACTTACTTAATATTCAGGTTTATGTTCTTGATTTAATAAGATTAGCCGATAAACACGGGAAGAAGATCCGTGTCCATGGCCCTACGTCTCTAGACTCAAGAGAGACAACAGGATATTAAGTCCACCTCTATGTGTCGATGCCATCCATCGCTATCATCATCATCTTCAAGCATGGACCATCGTCAAAGCAGAAGGATACGGATGGACTTGTTATCTCTAACTTTGATCACAAACAGTCATCTCCTGTTTGAAGTCAGGACTTATTCTCAATTCGCTTCTTCAATTCCCGCAAACAGTTTTTCCTAAATGGACATCTTGGACGTTATGCACATTTTTTATAACGCTCATTTAGTCTCCATTTTACTACCTTTAAAGGCATAGTAAATGTGGCGACAAGGCTGGATTTGAACTTTGAGGATTGGAGATTTAAAAGTTCAAGACGCGTCAGGTGCAGCATCAGTAGCATATGTTGCAGGATGAATGGACGTATCATATTGAGGAAAACCGGACACTGATCTTGAAAGAGAGGGACTTCCAGTCTGACAAAAAATGAATGAGTGACAGGTAGACAGATAAAATAATATTCCATCTCCTTCGTCTCATCTTTAGTTAGCAGAAGAGTCGTCCGTTTATTATCGTCTATTATTCTCGTATCTGGATACATCAAAAGATATATACCCCTACGACATGTCTGATGTACTGAATACGACGGTCGTATTATTGACAATGGCTACTTAAATCTGCTCGTTAGTTGTTATATACTTGACTCGTATGGAGAGAATGCTTGCTTAAAAATGCTTATCTTCATTCGAAGACTGAACAGTAGCACTCTCGCTGGTTTTTTCAGTACACAACTTATTTAATTCATGCATCATGCGACAGGGAGCTTTTGACATTTTTATATTCATGTCAATTGATATATTTCATTATTTTATTGTAGGTGGCCAGCCACCACGAGCTTTGCCTATCATATGCATAACACAAACACAATTAAATAAATTCTTGGATGTTAGTAAGATCCCACGTTCAATACATACCATTTACCATCTCACATCCCACATCTGTCGTGTTAGGCAGTTGGCAAAAAAAGATAGTTCAACCGGCTAGACTAACTTGAGTTGGGTTGCTTGTGATTGGAAACGTCAAAATTGTTATAACTAAAATTATCTGGAATTTTTTTTAAACCCACGAGTGCGTAGGTCGGGATGTTGGAAATATTAATGCTTAGTTGTATAAGGATGTGAAATGATATCAGTATGATAGAAAAGGACGAGAGAGACATATTGAATTCCATTAAGGATTCGGTATCTTTGTACTTATCTGAACTTGAGTAAAGAAATTCAAACGCCATTAACTGATGATTCAATCCAAATTCCCTTTCATGAAATTAGCGTCTAGTAAACTAGTAATTTGATGGTGGCAATGGCAGTGGTAAAGGTACATATACGATAATTCACATTACAGGCTGAGAGTTCAAGATAGGGGAGAAAAAGTTGTGCATGATCAACCATTTAGAGTTTTCTTGGAATTGGATTCTCACGACAAAGTACCTCTTCTCTGATACTTGAGGCGGTAATTATTATCTCCCATTAACACTTTGGTGTTTGTTTTAAAAAGCTGGTTGGGGCAATTATACAAAAGCTAATTGCTCAACTGATGATTGTACTTGAGTGACCATCTTCAGAAGGGTTAGTTCGGTTGCATTGAGTGATGAGTATTGTGAGCTGATATGGCATGCACGTATGCAACTACTATAGGGATACAGTCTGCACCTCATAATACATGTAGGTACCTTAATTGCCTCTGATGGACAATGCAACATAAATGTTTTGAGTTGTGTGTGACCTCAGTTGTAAAAGGGCTTTATGGCTTGTTTCACACGGATGTACATTTGCCACTGCATTACGCGATTGAGTCAGTCTGGTCTGGTTGAGGAGTCTTGTGGGATGAGATGACGACATGACACGGTGAGGTTATTTATTTGGAATTCATCCCTAATGGTTTACATTTCATTTGGCATATAATTGTATAAATTAAATGTTTTTAATGTAGGTACAGTCTGTACACTTGTGACACTCCTTAGGTTTTTTGCTTAATAAGTAAAGTACCTTGTTTTCTTGTGTTTATGATCTGATGCCTGATGCCTCAGGTTTGGTGACCAACAACAATTACAACAACCTACAATCTCGCATCTGCCCATTCAGCATATAAAGCGTGTTTATTCATCAACAGTTACCTTAATTAATGATAACCTTTAATCACTAATTGTATCTTTGGCTTTTGCAGTCATCACAATATTATTTTTCTTTACTTAATGCAAATAGATCATCATAAACTGCTTACCTCAAATTTAACGGCTACCTCGGCTACACACTCATCTCAGAAAGTCTCAGCTTTAAAGATAGACATCAAGGAAATTGTGTCGTCAATATTGCTATTTAAATGCGACGTAATTGTCCATACGGAAGCTTCGACGAGATTGACAATTGACAGTCACTTGTATAAAATCCAGATACTCATGTTATTTTCCTTTTAACATCTTGCTTTGTTCTAAATGTCTCATTTGTCCAAGTGTTTTTAGAACCCAAGATCAAGAAACAATACAGTAGTGTCCCTTAAACAAGAACTTACAAAAGTATCAAGTGAGAAGATCAAGGAAACAATAGGATATACTCGGACTGGCCTAAGCCCTAAACTATTGGCATTACCAACTCACCAATAGAACCAATTACATGTAAAAGTTGGCTAATCTTTACAACTAAAAAAAATCTCCACGAGGGACAAAAGGATCTCCATGTTGCTGAGTCATTCCAATAATTTTGTCAAAACAAGAGGGGGTCGAATTCCAATCTCATCAGAACAAAATAGCTTCCTACCAGCCAACTAAAACTCAACCACGATGAAGACAAAGTGAAGAAGGGTTCTCAGAAGAGGAAAAAAAATCAACGACGGGAAAAAAGTTTCTCTATTTATTTATCCAAGGATTAAACTCCTAACTAAGGATAGGGATGATACAAATGCAACATTTACATGCTTACAGCTTACAAGGGACATAAGACCAATCTAAGTAATCTTAAATTGCGAACTACGAACCACAAGAGAAATAGCAAAGTGCGAAATGTAGATTACAAATACTATACCGAGCCTGTTGATAACATGTTCAACTTGTATGTAAACTTGATACTCAACAATGCAAAACTCTCGAAAATCATCCTCTCTAATCTAAATCTAAACATTTCTACACTAGCCATGATAATGACACAATAAGTATAAGTACAAGTAAAGGGTACATAGTGATACGAGATACAATAAGATTTACAACTTAACAATTACATCTATAATCTAAATGCAAAACTCAAAAACCCAGGCGGGACTAAGCTAAGCAAGTAATCTTCGATTGACACCAAGACTTTCAGGATTTCAGTCCTGAAGAAGTCCTGCTGAATCAAAATAATTATCTCACGGGCCATCTTGATCATACTTGATTAGCAAATTGTAATTTCTAACATCTTCGCAGTCCCAACCTATCAATGCTCAGTTCAATAATCTAATAGTCCTACTTATCAAATCTCTATGGGCTTCTCTCATCTCTTTCTGCCATCCCTACAGCATAACAAGAGATGCACACATAGAACTGTAGAGGATTGAAGTGAATACTTGGGGAAGTAACAAAACGGCCAATTCCTTATTAAGAGGAATGAATAAGATTCCTTTAAATCCTCCAGCCTCAAACTCTCCTTCTTGAGCGATAAACTTTCCCTAACTTTATCAAATTAATTGAAAGTAACTTGAGAATAAATCAATTAATTTCAGCCCTTTTACGTCTTCACGCCAGCTAGAAGTCAAGATTGAAGAGACCTGGGGTAGCATCATCATAACTATGAGTACAATATAAACCATTGTTGACTGCTTGATTGTTGATTGTAAACTGCCACTCTATACGTCCATACCTACTTCATTTACAAGTACAAAAGGAAGACCTACATTTCCCCATGTAAATTACGTAAAGTATGTATAAGAGATATTTTATATAAGCCAGGACAGGAGTTAAAGAGAAGTTGCAGTTTGCAGTTGCAATGATTAATCTCCCTTTGTCTCGCTCATCATTAAGGAAATCAATCTTGATGATTGGCTCTGACTTCGAATGACATTAATGATCTCTCCCACAGACCTCAGTCGGTTTTTATACCAGTGCATTTATGTTATCTCTCGAGTATCAAGGATGAAGTACCAATAAGAGCCGAACTCCAATATCCGTATCAACATCAAAAGCCAACTTCATCTACATCCGCCTAGAGCATATATAGCTTACGATTATAAACCTCAGAGAGACGGATCCAGAGAGGGTATAATGAAACGAACAACAGAAATTAAATAGAAGAACATATAAAATAATACCGAGGCTGAATGATGAAAGATAATCTTGCAGTAAGTAAGGCATCAATCTTGAATAACGAGGATGAATCCAGGAGGGCTTAGGTGGATAGAAGTTATTGAATATTGGTAAGAGGTTCTGGCTAATATTATGTGGGTAATCTCCACATTAATGGCTATGATTATTTGTTTTATAGAAAAAAGTGATGACACTTGGGCGGTCAGTTCGTGACAGCAGTGTTCAAATGCAGTACGGGATAATTATGTGACCCCCCAAGTGGCTCTCGAAGACGACGAGACTCGTAGTAAGTTGGGTAGTAGGGATGAAAGTTTTAAAAAGTGGTCAGTCTCCCTGAGAAAGTTGGCAGTGGGCAGTAGGTTCTTGGTTGTAGTTAGAGGTATGTTTGGATCGTATTTGAGCTTGTAATTGATGGGCTCATTATCATCTTAGAGCGATCACCAAGCTAATGATAATGGATGAGGTGATGTCTACCTGAACCGGTAAGGGTTGAGCAGAGCTGTTGCCATAAAGGGTGGTTTTCGTGAGTAGCTTGGAAAGCTTGAGTGTGTGACCACTCGATTTTGTTTTCGTGGATTCTGATTCAGTGAAAGTTGTCCGTACGTTTTTTTGTCTTCTTATGGGACGTCTAGAGATTGATTTGCGTTAGTTATTATATAATGCAAGTAATTATTAAACAGAAGATTTTACTGATTTTTCTTTAATCTTTCTTTTAATTTCTTTTCAAAATAATGTCAAAATAAGGTTTTTTTCATCTTGAGCACAAGTTTGTATTTATTTATTTATTTCAACGGTCTAATTCCACCATACCGTTAATCATCATCCATAATTCCATAAAAATCATGCGTCTTCTGAATTCAATTATAACTTATTTCTTCGCTGTTACTACGTTAAAGTCGAGCTGACGACCTGCTGTTGTTGATTCCAATCGCGTATGGTACAAAGTATACAGATGATGCAATGGAAAATCGGAACCCTTAAACACGCTTATTGTTCTGTAGATAAAAACTGTACACATGTATCAATGAATAATAAAGTACTTAACATTTATAGCTTATCGTATATTATGTTCTATACTACGCCATTCATATCGACATACAGTGTTCTTGTGAGTTGTAAGTCGTGATTCTTGAATGAATATCAAATAAGGTTACCTTGAACAGCACAGTTTCATGAAATTAATCGATGATGGATGAACGATATGGATCAGTAGGTAGGTCACTCCCTGCCCTCCTGTATATGAAAAAATATCAGGAGTCATAAATAACGTCTGGTCTTAGATAATTCTAATCCATAAAATAAAAAATGATTATAATGATGATGAAATGATACCCACGAGACAATCAACCTCATAACTCCATCCCTATGATGAGTTATTCCTCGGGAAGCGCATAATTATCCTGGTAATGTATGGTAGGATTATGATGATGATGTTGATTGTTGATATGATGCTGATGATGCAAAGAACTATCAAAAGGATGATGCAAAATTTCTGAATCTAGACTCTTCATTAGGTGTAAATAGACACACTTACAGTTTCAACATCCCTCTGTATATTTATATCATTATTTACAATTTTACAAACCAGGAATGCCGACGGTGCGGTGGCTCGAGCGTTTCAATATTTCGTCAAGTCCACCAGTTTAGTATAGACGTCTCTAGAAGTCAAATGATTTCTCCATTATTATTAGAACATCGTAGTAATGAAATGTATGTGTAATAAATTACTAAATTAGTAGGGAATCGAGACAAGGCTACAGATTAGTTCCAAAATTACACAGTCAGTTACCAGTATAGTGTGTACTACATCAACTGTCAGCTATTAGCTTTATTAAGAGTTCGCTCAATATGTAGTACATAGTGGGTTTGGAGCTGTGGACAAAAAAAACTAATAATAATCTTGTGAAAAGGGGGAAGTTGCAGGCAAAACGAATTTCTGTAATTAGCAAGCATAAATAACTCAGTGTGAATGTTTAAACTTTTATTTATGATCTTTTAATGATTAAGCCCTACAGAAATGAATGGATTTTTCATCAAGAATCCGTCACATTACTTAAGGCAATAAAAAATCTAAGAGGACCAACCGTAACTTACACATTTTACTCTGCCCTAAATTCTTACTGAATAAAGTTCCATTTGTAAATTATAAAACATATTTCAATGACCATTTTTAACAATTATAAAAGCATTATTTTTTTTTTTTCGATGATATTCCAGGCAGGATTTTGAGATTTGATTGGAAAAAAGTTCTTAAAAGTTCTTTAACGTAGTCAGGCAGCTTTAAGTTCTGAGAATTTAAGGATACAGAGAATTGTTTGGGGCTGACCGAATGCTAATTTATCAACTTTTGGCATCGGAATTTAAAGTTTTTAAGCCTGAATTGTTGCGTAAGAAGATTTGTTATGAAGACAGAGTGGACTGGATCGATCTTAAGTTTCTGCTTGTTAATAAATAATAGGAGGACAAGACTTTCGATAAAAGAAACAATTACATCTTGCCTCTCATCTCTCTCTCTCTTCTTATGAAATTCATAAATAGAAAGGGATCATGTGCTACCTCGCATTGTTACATTAGCAGATTAGAATCTATTAGGCCAATGAGGCTTGAGTCTTGAGTTATCTCCATTTTGTATCCTAAATAAATGCCAAGTTTTTTAAATTCTCAAATCTCTTCAACACCACTGCATTGTCTCTCTAACGTATCCTTACGGTATACAGTTACTTTTCTTAAGGCAGGCAGCTTACAGCCCAATGTTGATGTAATTTTTGATAGATGTTATTTTTCTCTTAAATTGCTTAAAATTCTGAAAAAAGTGCATCAAATCAAAGATAATAAAACTCCAGCTGCTCTATGGCAGATTCAAATAAATATTAACTTCATGAAGGTGTAATTTTTATTGAAATATTTCTGAAAAGAAGCACAAAATGAATCAATGGGCACAATAATAAGAACATGAGATGAGTTTTACGGAATTTGTTTTAATAAAGATTGCTTGAACAAGAAATGAGATGAATTATGAATGTTTTTGAGAAGCTACCTAGATAGCTGAGACTTGGACATAATAGTTTATATAGCAGTTGAATATTTGACCAGTCAGAATGGATGGTGCAGAAGGTTGAAGAGGATATAAAAACGACTATAGGACAAGATGAACTAATGACAAGCCACCACGAATAATAATAAATTCAGGGGCAGACTATTATGTAGAGTTTCGTGTTGTTGTTCTACAAATTACTGATAATCAGCCCAGGATGTTCTACATTTACATGCAATATGTACTGCTATGTACTTGCGTGGTAAAGAAACGTGCACGCGTTTGAATGTCAGTCATTAAATTATTTGGCTGAATTTTAACAACGCTAAGGCAACCTTTGCAATGAAATCCTACCTCGGGTACCTCTCCTGTATACATGTAACCTTACAAGGGATCTAAATTTCACGAAGAAATTCAGATAACAATGCCTACTCCGTAATTTACGACCGCATTTTACTAATTTAGAGCAGGTAATCCTACTAATCCTGTTAGTTCATAGTTTTTTTAAAGGAAACCTGGGAGAGTTCCTATTACGATATGAATTATACCAAAAGGATACATTCATTTTGAATCTCAAATATTATAATACGAGGCTCGGATTGACAAGAAATGAAGATTTATTTGGACATCAAAGTAAGTAATTGAGGGACCCATTCAATGAAATTTTTTCCTGAAGTTATTGGCAGCCTTAATTGCATCAGACTATTTTATGAGAGCTCAGATTACTCTCATTAAATTACGATCGGGTGGGAAGTAATTGCTAATTAAAATTCCGAGTGGAATCCGGACATCTTATCTCCAACATCTCCAACACTGATCTCTGTGTGCGAATGTAAATTGTGGATTGTAAACTATATAAACTGGTAAACTGTAAATCATCTCAAGGTTCAAGGATATAATTCAACTTGGAAGAAACGTGTATCCAAATCTAAGAAAAATCTGTTGAATGAGCTGAGATAAAAACGTCTCAAATTACATACTAAAAACAAGATAAAGTAAAGTAAATCAAGGAAAGGTCTAAATTCTAAATTAAATTAATAAAGGTGTAGCTAATTCATTTGGAGGTTAGATCAATTCAACTAATTGACTCCTTTGCTGAACTCCACTCAAGTTGGGCAAATTAGACCACCACCAATTAAAATTAGCCATTGGAGAGTTTAATAGCCTTAGTCGTATTTCATTCCTATAAGGCATTGGGCTAAAATTTGAAATGTCCGTTGACCATTTAACACAATTTCTACATATTCTGTGCATGGAGTATGTATGATGATTTTGAAGTACAGAACTGCAATGCAAATCCTAAATCACAAATGTAGAAAAACTCCTCTGGGCTTTTCCTGCATGACTTTTGATGAATTTGGCATTAATAGCTCTCTGCTGTGATGTGACCACCTTGAATTAGTAGCCACACACAAATCGTGCTCTTTTGGGGAAAGTGCCATGCAGGACTTCTAATCTACACGTCTACATTGTAATATGTAGTCCTCTCTGATTCTAAAAAAATAAATCGTAATTCGTAATCATTCCTCATGGTCATCTCATATCTGCATCCACTGAGCCTAGCCAAAAACTTTCGCCCGACTTGCTCGCCGCTAATTCTTAGCCCGCCGAAGAATGTGTGCTCTAATGGGGCAAGTTGATTTTTTGTGCTTTGCTTGCAAAATGTTGACATAGAATATTGTTTCGCGGTAATTATCGATACTTCGATATAACGGCTATTAGCCCCACCGGCGTGCAACCCGCTCGGCGGGCGGGCGAAAGTTTTCTGACTAGGCTCAGTGGATGGAGAGACTAATTGTTGCATTCTTGTTTTTTGAACCTCTACCATCTCCCTCTGGAATTCCTCTAGAAAAAGTAGATCTCCCGAATGAGTAAAGCATGCTGAACTCTGAACTCTGCTGAAGATTGTAAACGAGTACGGATTTCGTTTTAAGATTTAAAAAAGTATCGTTACTCTTCGAATCCGTTGGAAAGTGGTTGAAGATGGCAGGGTCACCAGATCAGCAGGATAATGAGAATATTTGGCTGGAGCTGAAGATTGGGATCTCGGATGTTTATGCCCATCGGGCCATGACCACTCGTCGATTCATGGAACTCTACTCGTAAGTTATTATTGTTAATACGTGTGTCCGTGTCTCGATAACCATCTGTAGGGTTTTTTTCCGTTTAATACATTGTCTATCTTGTCATTTTAAGATACGTGTACAACTTTTGCACGAAGACGGTAGTAGAGAAAGGAGGCTCTGGTCCAACAGGTTCTCGTGTTCTTCGAACAGAGAAGGCGAGAGAGAAGCCGGCAAATAAAAACACATCGAAGTCCAAATTCGATACCACATTTGTTGGTCATGACTTGTACAGCCGAATCAAAGAATTCCTCAAGACGTACCTGATGGGTTTGTCCAAGGTTCGTTCCTCTTCCGACTCCTAAATGGCGGACCATTTAATCTTTAAATCTCAAAATTCAGAAACTAATTGCTTAAATTTAGGATGGTGCGGATAAGAGTGCTGAAGAGTTGCTATATTTTTATCAAACGCAATGGGAGCACTATATCTTCAGTTCAAAAGTCATGAACGGATTTTGCGCTTATCTGAATCGGTATGACCTGTAAGTTATGAAGTTGCGTATGAACAATTAAGTAGTTGAATCTAAATTAAAATTACATGCTCCAAATATAGTCACTGGGTCCGACGTGAGTGTGAAGAAGGAAAGGAGTATGTTTATCAGATCTACCAGCTCTGTCTGGATATGTGGAAAGATACTTTCTTCGAGCAATTTCAGCGAAATGTAGATACCTACACCTAAATTAGTATTCATATTTTTACTGGTCGTTTGATATTGTTTTTAATTAATCTTATTTGTACTATTACAGACAACAAACACAATTCTCAACATGATCGAACGTCAGAGAAACGGGAATACTATCAACGAAAGGCTCATTCGCGAGATCATTGCTTCGTACGTTGAGCTTGGTTCTGACGGCCAGAATCAGAATGAAAATACAACTAATCCAAATTCGAATCAGAGTTTGAAACTTCTGGGAATCTACAAGAGGAAATTTGAGGAACCTTTTCTAGCTGAGACGGAAAATTTCTATGTGAAAGAATCAATGATGTTCATGCAAGAGAATACCGTTCCCGATTACCTTAAGAAGGTGGAACTGCGGGTTTTAGAAGAAAAAAATCGAGTTGATCTCTACCTTCATGCATCAACATTACCGAATCTTAAAAAGACGTGTGAAACTGTAAGCTTTATTAAAATCCGATCACTGTATTGTTAGAATTTTCTTACATAGAAACCTACGTACAAATGCTACACTTCTGCAAGTACCATTAATATATGTAATTGCTTCACAGATACTTGTTGAACGTCAGTTGGAAGCTATTCACACTGAGTTTCCAATATTGTTAAAGAACGATAAGCAGATTGATCTTGGTCGTCTTTACAGTCTGGTATGTAGACTAGATAATGCATTTGGAAGTATGAAGGAGATATTGGAAGAACACATTGCAACGGAGGGGACTCTTGCTGTTAGAGAAAGCGGACAGGCGTGTTTAAATGTGAGAAACTAACTTAAACTAATAAATGCTATATGCCGAATGTCATGTAAACTGGAAATATGAACCGTAGGATCCTAAGCTGTACGTGAAGACCATAATGGCGGTTTACAACCAGTATCATAACTTGATCAACACGTCTTTCAATAGTGATCCAGGCTTTATTGCGGCACTGGACAAAGCGTGTGGACGATACATAAATTCTAATTTCGTGACAGAGTACGCATTTACATTCTACTACTGTCATGACTATATAACAATGAACGATAATTAGTGGCTTATTTTGGTTTCAGGGCTGCTAATACCTCACAAAAGTCCCCGGAAATTCTTGCACGGTATTGCGATTTGCTCCTTAAGAAAACTGGAAAAACATCAGTGGATGACGAGCTAGAGGAAGCATTGACTGAATCTGTGAGTAATTATTTATCTGCGGTAAAGGCTGTTGCAGTTTCTGTA